>VZQC01013526.1:266963-356963 GCA_009823505.1 Rhizomys pruinosus
TACTCATGGATTATCACTTATAGCTAAAAAATGAAAAAAAAACTGAGAGAAATACGCAGGACAGTTATGGCAGAATGCATGATCTCGGTTGGGGTGGGGGTGGGGGGGAGCGGGGGGGAATATGCCTGAACTGAGTTGGAGGATGATGTGTGAAATGCACAAAGCATCAATAAAAAAATGTTAAAAAAAAAATAACATGACAATCACCATGTGGCCCCATAGTTCCCTAGCTAAGAATATATCCTGAAGTATTGACAATGGGACTAAAAGTGAATATATTCATATGTTCAGAGCAAAATCATTTAAAATAAATGAAAGGTACCAATAGTCTAAATGACTACATATGTTCAGAGCACCCACATGGCTGGCGGCTATAAACCGTCTTTAACTCCAGTTCCAGGGGAATAACGCAATATTTTTCATCCACAAAATGAAATATTGATACATAGTACAAAATGATGACTTGGAGGTATATACTGAGTGAAAGAAGCCAGGAACAAAAAAGTCATGTGATGTAAAATTCCGTTTATATGAAATACACAGCCACAGAATGCAGATCACTCATTTTTCAAGGGTGGAGGAAGGGCAGAATATAGACAAACTACTTTTGGGATGCAGATTTTATTTTGGAGTAATTCTAATGTTTAGAGCCAAGTAGGTCCTTTGTTTCACACTGTACATAAAAATAATTCTCAATGGATCAAAAGCTAAAAACATTCGGGGCTGGATAGATGGCTCAGTGGTTAAGAGCACCGACTGCTCTTGTAGAGGACCAGGGTTTGATTCCCAGCACCCACATAGTAGCTAAGAACCGTCTTTAACTCCAGTTCCAGGGGAATCCAACACCCTCTTCTGACCTCCACGGCATTGCATGACATGGGTGCACCAACCTACATGAAGACAGTACACTCATACACATAAAAATAAGATAAAATTTTAAAAAATTAAAAAAGCTAAAAACATTAAACACAAAAAAGACAATGGGCAAAATTTAAATTTTGGGTGGAAAGGATTCTTTTTTTAAATTTTTTTTTAATTTTATTTATTTCCGTATGTGTATGAATGTATTGTCTGCATGCAAGTCTGTGCACCCGTGACGTGCAACGCCGCGGAGGTCAGAAGAGGGTGTCGGACTCCCCTGGAACTGGGTTCTCCTGGAATTGGAGTTTCAGACGGCTCTCGGCCGCCATGTGGGTGCTAGGGATCGAACCCGGGTCCTCTGCAACAGCGGTTGGCGCTCTTAACCGCTAGGCCATCTCTCCAGCCCCGGAAGGGATTCTTATACATGATCCAACAAAAACGAAAGTTATTTTGGGTGAACTAATACATTTTGCTGGGGTTATTTACAAGAGTGTGGGTGAAGGGCTAATTACAGGAGCAGAAATGACTCAAAATCAGCTGGACCTCCAAGAGCCCATCCTAGCATAGCCGATGACTCCTGAAAGCTAGAAACCTGAAGCTCACTGCACAATTTGAACGCAACTTAACAGGTTAAAGAGTTCAGTTGGTGTTTGCCTATTCCAGGCAGTTCAGCTTAGTGGGGAGAGTCTCTCAGCAGTTCTTATTGCTTATATATGTTTGGAGACCAAAGCACCTAGGGTATGTTGTCAGTTTCAGGGACTTCTTGAAGCTTTTGAATTGTTTATTTTCTGACCTTCAGTTTACCTCCATTCGGAACATCTTGTGTCTTAATGAACTTCCCCCTAAGATTTCAAGGCTTCTCTCACAGGAAACCACTACACAGCATGCCATCCTTTCCTCCTTGTCTTATATTCTTTCCAACCTGTCTTCTGCAATGACACCTGATCCTTGGAGGGGGTGACATAAAATTCTGACTATGGCCTTTTGATTCTAATGTGCTACCAAACTTTTGTGGTTCTTTATCTGTGTGTTTCCAGAGGATAGCTGGTGGTGAGTCTCAGTGGTATATGCTTTGCTCTAAGACACAAGTGAGGAAGAAGCAAAAAATAAGAAACAGAAAAATATCCAAAATGAGCACTGATTGCAGTAATGTCTAATGGTTATAAATAGAAAAGTTGGCCAGGTGTGGTGGCACACGCCTTTAATCCCAGCACTCAGGATGCAGAGGCAGGCGGATCCCCATGAGTTCAAGGCCAGCCTGGTATACATAGTAAGCCCTGTGCCAGCTGGGACTAAAGTGAGACCCTGTCTCAAAAAGACCAAAATAAATAAATAAATAAATAAATAAATAAATAAATAAATAAATAAATAAATAAAGTTGGAAAGCACATTAGCCAGTATATCATATTAATTTACCATATTCATTTACCAAAGCGATAGTGGTTGTTTTGCCACTAGGACCAATAACTTCCCTGGCCACAGGTTTTTAGCTAAATTCCTAGTACCAGATATGAATTTCTCTCTGTCAAGTGGGCCTTAAGCAGAAACATAAAGTTGGTTCTATTCATAATCACTTGTGCATCATTGAACTAACTGACACATCTTCTCTGTCACTTTCATCACGAAGCACAGTTTGACCAAATTCTCCCTGGCAATGTTAATAGTACCTACCTGCCTGCACTACAAGACCTAGATTGTAAGGAGGTGACACTTTAACCTTAGTCTTAGCCTTATTTCTCTAAGTCTTGCAATCTAAGTGTCTGAGGTCTTTAGCAATAGAGTCTTACTAGTTGGTTCTGGAATGCAAACCACATCAATGACAACAGACTTTAGCCTTTACTATCTTAAGGGTCTCTATGGCCTCCCTGGCCAAGAACTCCTAAGGAATTAACTCACCCCTAGCACTGGGATTTGTACTGGTTTTTTCTTTTAACAACATTATTATGTTTTTGGAGAGCACCCGTTTTTATTATTTATTTATTTATTCATTTATTTATTTAGTCTTTTTGGGACAGGGTCTCCCTATAGCCGCAGCAACTCCCTGGAACTCACTATGTAGATCAGGCTCGCCTTGAACTCACAGAGATGCCCCTGCCTCTGCCTCCCAAGTGCTGGGATTAAAGGCGTGCACCACCACGCCCGGCTGTTACTATTTATTTTTAATATTATTTATTTTTAATTTTAATTGTATGAGTGTACTGCGTCCATGTATGTAAGGGCATTTGTGTCATGCAATGTCCATGGAGGTCGTAAGATGGAGTCTGATCCCCTGGAACTGTAGTTATGGATGGTTGTTAGTCCCCATGTTGGTGCTGGGAATTGAACCCAGGTCCTCTGCAAGAGCAGCCAGCACTCTTAACCACTGAGCCATCTCCCCAGCCCCCTGTATTCTTTATCTATTTATTTGTTCATTTATTTAAGAATTTCAAAAAGTGAACCCCCAAACATATTTTGGAATTAACATACAGTTTATTCCCAAAGGTCATAATTTTGATATAGTGTTATTTAAAGAGACATGATTTGGAGTAGTACAAAGGGGAGGGAAAACAACAACATATGGACTGGGTCAAAGAACTGACTGATACAGTTAAATTCTGATCAAAACAACAAGCCTCTGCAGAAAAAACAATCCTTGGAAAGACTGAGAGAAAGATGCAAGACATGTATGGCAGAAGGCATAAACTGTGGGAGGGGAGAGGCAGAGAGAGGGGAATGTATCCAAATTAGACTAAAAACTGATGTATGAAATATACAAAATGTCAATAAAAAAGAGCTTGATTGAAAAAAGAATTTCAAACATGAATACTCTAATAATGTTAAATTCTAAAAACTGGAGATTATTTAATTCTTTTAATTCTTCTAATTAAAATATGCAATCAAGTAAAAGAACTTACAAATGACAGAAAATGATTTGTATGTATCTAGATTACATATATAATACACCTATTACAAAGAATTTGTAATGAAAATTTATAATGAACTTGCCAGGTGTGGTGGTGCATGCCTTTAACCCAGCACATGGGAGTCAGAAGCAAGTGTATATTTGTTGGTTTAAGGGCAGCCTGGTCTACATAGCTAGTTCTCTACTATCCCAAGTTACACAGTGAGACCCTGTCTCAAATATATAAGAAGCAAGTGGATCTCTACTAGTTCCAGTGGTCTACTTAGAAACCAGGGCTACATAATGACACCTTGTCTCCCCCCCCCAAAAAAAAATCCTGGTGCTAAAAGTGCAGCACCAAGGTCAAAGACATACCTAACATGTATAAGCCCCAGTACACAAAATTCCTATAAACTGCTAATAGAAGTATAGAATCATACAATTACTCCAACAAGTATTTTTACTTTTAGCAATAAGGTTAAATACATTATATAATTGTATGGTCAATCAATTATGTTCTTTTGCATTCATCCAACAGAAATGAAAATTACATGTACAAAGTGACTTGTTACAGACATTCATAGGGACAGATAGCAGATCAGTGGTTTTGAGTGTACAGAGATAAGGTAAGATTTCTTAAGAGGGGACTCCGAAGAACTTTATTTAGAGTGTCGAAACTGGTCAATGATTTAGCTGTTGTNTTGGAGACCAAAGCACCTAGGGTATGTTGTCAGTTTTTCAGGGACTTCTTGAAGCTTTTGAATTGTTTATTTTCTGACCTTCAGTTTACCTCCATTCGGAACATCTTGTGTCTTAATGAACTTCCCCCTAAGATTTCAAGGCTTCTCTCACAGGAAACCACTACACAGCATGCCATCCTTTCCTCCTTGTCTTATATTCTTTCCAACCTGTCTTCTGCAATGACACCTGATCCTTGGAGGGGGTGACATAAAATTCTGACTATGGCCTTTTGATTCTAATGTGCTACCAAACTTTTGTGGTTCTTTATCTGTGTGTTTCCAGAGGATAGCTGGTGGTGAGTCTCAGTGGTATATGCTTTGCTCTAAGACACAAGTAGGAAAGAAGCAAAAAGAAGAAACAGAAAAATATCCAAAATGAGCACTGATTGCAGTAATGTCTAATGGTTATAACTAGAAAAGTTGCCAGGTGTGGTGGCACACGCCTTTAATCCCAGCACTCGATGCAGAGGCAGGCGGATCCCCATGAGTTCAAGGCAGCCCTTATACACATAGTAAACCCTGTGCCAGATGGGACTAAAGTGGGACCCTGTTTCAAAAAACCAAAATAAATAAAATAAATTAAATAAAAAATAAATAATAGATAAAGAAATAAATAAAGTTGGAAAGCACATTAGCCAGTATATCATATTAATTTACCATATTCATTTACCAAAGCGATAGTGGTTGTTTTGCCACTAGGACCAATAACTTCCCTGGCCACAGGTTTTTAGCTAAATTCCTAGTACCAGATATGAATTTCCCTCTGGTCAGGTGGGGCGCTTAAGCAGAAACATAAAGTTGGTTCTATTCATAATCACTTGTGCATCATTGAACTAACTGACACATCTTCTCTGTCACTTTCATCACGAAGCACAGTTTGACCAAATTCTCCCTGGCAATGTTAATAGTACCTACCTGCCTGCACTACAAGACCTAGATTGTAAGGAGGTGACACTTTAACCTTAGTCTTAGCCTTATTTCTCTAAGTCTTGCAATCTAAGTGTCTGAGGTCTTTAGCAATAGATCTTACTAGTTGGTTCTGGAATGCAAACCACATCAATGACAACAGACTTTAGCCTTTACTATCTTAAGGGTCTCTATGGCCTCCCTGGCCAAGAACTCAAAGAATTGAACTCACCCTACACGGGATTTTACTGGTTTTTTTTTTCTTTTAACAACATTATTATGTTTTTGGAGAGCAACCCGTTTTGATTATTGATTTATATTTATTCATTTATTTATTTAGTTCTTTTTTGGCCTTTTTGAAACAAAATCTCCCTTTAGTCTCAGCTAACCTGAAGCTCACTATGTAGATCAGGCTCGCCTTGAAATCACAGAGATCCACGTGCCTCCTGCCTCCCAAGTGCTGATGAAAGGCGTGCACCAACCACGCCCAGCCTTGAAATACTTTTCTGTCTTCTTCAACTATAATACACATTTTTTTTTTAATTTAAGGTGTATGAGTGTACTGCGTCCATGTATGTAAGGGCGAATTTGTGGTCATGCAATGTCCATGGAGGTCGTAAGATGGAGTCTTATCCCCTGGAACTGTAGTATGGATGGTTGTTAGTCCCCCATGTTGTGGGCTGGGATTGAACCCAGGTCCCTCAAGCAGGCAGCACTCTTAAACCCTGGCCATCTCCCCAGCCCCCTTTTTTTTTTTTATTTATCTATTTATTTTTCATTTTATTAAATGTTCAAAAAGTGAACCCCCAAACATATTTGGAATTAACATAAAATTTATTCCCAAAGGTCTGTATAATGTATATATAGATATATATATAATATATATATATATATTATAGTGTTTGTGTGTGTGTGTGTGTGTGTGTGGTGTGTGTTTTGTGTGGGGTGTGTGGGTTATTTAAGCAACAATAATTTGGAGTAGTACAAAGGGAGGGAAAACACAACATAAATGGACAGGGGTCCAAAGAACTGACTGATACAGTTAAAATTCTGATCAAAACACAAGCCTCTGCAGAAAAAAACAATCCTTGGGAAAGACTGAGAGAAAGAGTGGCAAGACAATGGTATGGCATAATGAAAATAACTGTGGGAGGGGAAGGCGAGATAGGGGAAGGTAATCCAAATTATACTAAAAAACTGATGTATGAAATAGACAAATCATCAATAAAAAGAGCTTGATTGAAAAAAGAATTTCAAACATGAATACTCTAATAATGTTAAATTCTAAAAACTGGAGATTGATTTAATTCTTTATCTTCTAATATAAAAGATGCAATCAAGTAAAAGAACTTACAAATGACAGAAAATGATTTGTATGTATCTAGATTACATATATAATACAGAAGCAACCGATTAACAAGATTTGTAATGAAAAGTTAAATAGATGAACTTTGCAGGTGTGGTGGTGGCATGCCGTTAAACCCAGCACGATGGAGTCAGAAGCAAGTGGTATATGGGGGTTGTTGGTTTTAAGGCAGCCTGGTCTACAATAGCTAGTTTCTCTACTATCCCAAGTTACACAGTGAGACCCTGTCTCAATATATAAGAAGCAAGTGGATCTCTACTAGTTCCAGTGGTCTACTTAGAAACCAGGCTACATAATGCATCCTGTCTCCCTCCCCCCCCAAAAAAAAATCCTGGTGCTAAAAGTGCAGCACCAAGGTCAAAGACATACCTAACATGTATAAGCCCCAGTACACAAAATTCCTATAAACTGCTAATAGAAGTATAGAATCATAAACAATTACTCCAACAAGTATTTTTACTTTTAGCAATAAGGTTAAATACATTATATAATTGTATGGTCAATCAATTATGTTCTTTTGCATTCATCCAACAGAAATGAAAATTACATGTACAAAGTGACTTGTTACAGACATTCATAGGGACAGATAGCAGATCAGTGTTTTGAAGTGTACAGAGATAGGGTAAAGATTTCTTAAGAGGGACTCCGAAGAACTTTATTTAGAGGTCGAAACTGGGTCCAATGATTTAGGCTGTTGGTTGATATATATATAGAGATATATATATATATATATATATATATATAATAAGTTTGTCAGAAATTGCTAAGTTTTCCACTTTGTGCATTTTATCATATATAAATTATACTTCAATAATTTTAAAATAATTTTAAAGCTTATTTTAAAAAGAAAACTGAAGAGGAGCCTAAATTGAGACCCGGACTTTTTCATGAAGACTTCCTCAGGCAACTCCCCTGAAGGACGCTTCATTGAGGTCTCTGTTTGAGCCAAGGAATGTGGAGGCAAAACATTGTTGGAATAGCTAAGTTATTCACTGGTTCCCTTAAATTTGCTAAATGGCATGCTGTATTTACTGAAATATTCAAAGTATTTATTTAAATTTCCTTTGGGCGAGAGAAGGTATAATAAATTTATGGCCAACGTATACGCATGTAGATATTACCATCTTTCCTGTGATCATCTGAGTATTTAATTTAACAAAAAGCAGTTGAGAAATTTGAAACCTAAAGAAGTTTCCTAAGAAATCAAAGTGGAGAAAGTGCTTTTAATAATTCTTCTCTGGAGCTGCAAATAAACTTCTTTTCTTGTTTATAAATTAGTTCTGATTTTCTCTTTACAATTCTTCCCACTTCCCTATTTTCCTGTATCTCTTTTAGAACCATTCATTTCTATTCAGATGCTACTTTTCCAAAGATACATCTGTGTGTGTGTGTGTGTGTGTGTGTGTGTGTATGTGTGTGTGTTTTGGTCTTTTTGAGACAGGGTCTCTCTTTAGTCCCAGCTGTCCTGGAATTCACTCTGTAGACCAGGCTGGCCTTGAACTCACAAAGACCCACCTGCCTCTGCCTCCCAAGTGCTAGGATTAAAGGCGCGTGCCACCACGCCTGGCTATCTGTTTTTAAATACGTCATATATAGGTGTATACATAGACCTGAGAAGATGTTTAATAAATATTCATAAAGATAAACTCAAAAAGTGGTTTCAATATGATCTTTCCCATCTATTGTAAAATGCCAGAGAAAAAGAAAACTAAGCAGGAGGGAAAAGAATTTGCTTTGGCCTAAGACTGATCCTGTTTATGCCTGAATATACAGATTAAATATGTAAACTATATGTTATCTAAATGACATTTGAAGAGAACATCACAGATCCTGTGGAAAATAATTTAACATTTATGAAATACTTGCCCTTTTTCAGATATTAAGACACTTCAGTCTAATAATAATATTCTAATTAGTAGTAAGAGGAGACACAGTTAAAATCAATTATAACATCAATGTTATGCTCTAAACTACACTACCATAGTAACTTTAAAGTCAGCTATTACATACATTTTGGACAGCCACACAAAGCATGGAATATGTCCTACCTACTGTACAACACCAAAATGCTAAAGCAGGCCATCTTTCCAATTACTAATTCTTTGGTATCCAGGGTATACTGCAAGTATTCCCTCACTGCTTCACTAATAAAGTCTAGCCTAATAACTTGCTGTGATCACACAGACTAAGGCAACAATGTGGAAAAGTTAAATGTACCTCCCACACTCCCTATGACTACGTGACAAAGGAATGAGTAAGAGAGGTACAGAATCCTAAAAGCTCCTGAGCATGACATGCCTAGTGGGATGCACTCTCATTTCTCCCAAAATTCCCATGCATTCCCCTATATACTTTCAAACAAAATGAGAAAATCCATATCCTTTTGACAATACAAACCTTTGTTTAAACCTCAAAAATATAGACACAGATAGCCTTAAACTAATAGTCACTATGTTTAAGCATTCTTACTATAACTAAGAAAACTGATAGAATAAAAGGGGGGAGAGTCTAGTGTCTTATATTACACTATACCAGTCTTAAAATTTTCCCCTCTCTTTCAAATTAAAAAAAAAATATTTATTATAGCCAGGCATGGTGGCGCACGCCTTTAATTCTAGCACTTGGGAGGCAGAGGCAGGCGGATCTTTGTGAGTTCAAGGCCAGTCTGGTCTACAGCGTGAGTTCCAGGACAGCTGGGGCTACAGGGAGACCCTGTCTCAAAAAAAAAAAAGACCAAAAAAAAAACAAAACTATTATACAGAAGTCTTGTGCTACCCTGAAAGTCATGCTGAGGCTGCTACACGTCTATATAACCTCTCAGCAATCACAAAACCCTCATTTCCAGCTTCATTATGTAATTGAGCCCCAACTAAATTCACCATGGCTGACAAAATGTTTCCCTTGAAAATTTACCATTTAGGCTAAAGATTGTGAGCAGGTAATATTGACTAAAAAGGCAAAGTAGTAAATTTAATTTTATTAAGGATTTAGAATAAACTATAGTACTAAATCTTTATTCCCTTTTGATTTTAAATAAGCATTTATTATAGAGACTCTCTACATTAATACAAATTACTTTTATGCTGTTATTATACTGGGTGGGTACTTGCAAACAGGCCTAGGGCCTCATGTAGGCTAAACTACCTTTTTAAAGTGTGTATTAGAAAATTTTTTTAAATCTCAAATATTCCTCATCAAATCAGAAACACTTTTTTAAAACAAATGGTAAAAACTCTTCCTTTTGGAAGACTGTTAATAGCAAAAATAGTTAAAATAACAAAACCGTTTGCCAGGCATGGTGGCACACACCTTTAATCCTAGCACTTGGGAGGCAGAAGCAGGAGTATCTTTGTGAGTTCAAGGCCAGCCTGATCTACAGAGTGAGTTCCAGGACAGCTGGGGCTACAGGGGGACCCTGTCTCAAAAAGATTAAAAAAAACTGTAAAACTGTCCTTTTTTATTTTTCTAGTCTTATTTTCCTTTAATAATATTAATTATGTCATAAAACAATTCAAGGCAAAATACGTAATTAAAATATTTCCAGTAAAAATGTTGAAATATTTAATATTAATATTTTGTTATCAAATTAATAGATATTAACTGAGAAATGCATCTAAGATCAAAAAATGATTCATATCTTACCATCAGTAGTTTATATTAGCTTATGTTATCTTTTAAACATTTCTTCTGAAGGCTGGAGAGATGGCTCAGCAGTTAGGAGCACTTGCTACTGTTGTAGAGGACCAGGGTTTGATTCCCAGCACTCATATGCAGGTAACAGCCATCCGTAACTCCAGGGGAATCAAATGCCCTCTCTGACCTCTGTCGGTGCACTTACATACATACAGGCAATACACTCATAAAATATGAAAAATAAAAACAATAAAATGTTTAAATGATTCCTCTATTTTTTTTACACTCCAAAGCTCAGGCTTACCTATAAGTTACTATGTACCACAAGCTTGCCACAAATCCATGGTAATCCTCCTGCCTCAGTTTGCCAAGTGTTGGGATTACATGCAAAAGCCACTATAACTAACTCTTCTACTTTAAGCAAGTGCCCATTTTCAGAGATGATACAGCAAAAAACACAGCCCCAAACCACTGCCAACACCCTGAGGATTCCCTGAATCTTTTAGGGCTCTCCACTCCTGTAAAGCTGGATCATTTTACTCATGGTAAAAGCCAGATTTTGTCACAGGGAAGAATTTCAGGAGAGGCCTGTATGAAACAATGTTGGAGTATTCTAAAAAGAGAAAGAAAACACTCAGGGAAAGAATAAGGCATGCCTGAGAGCATGGCTATGGGTTTCTCACTAGAAGAGCCGTGCTTAAGTGTCTTAGCAATAGCCATGTGTACCATAGTGGAAGCTTTCAAGGTACAGCTCAAAGGGTTGTGAAGAAACTTCCTTCCCTCCTTTTAATTCCTGTTAGTTCTTCGACGACTTCATATATGGACACTATGCATTCTGACTATCCTCTACCCTCCTTTATCTCCCTCCTATCCCTCCAATCCCTACTCATCACTTTTAGGTTTAAGACTCATTTATTTTAACCAGGCCCATCTGTGTTGTAATTTAACTAGGATTATGCATTGGAACTTGATGGGGTCACCAGTAGGTACAGAACTAAAGACAAAGAGTCCCCTTCTCCTGGAATCTATCAGTAGCAAATACTTTAGAATGAGAGATGGACCCCCTGAGCCCTTCTTTTCTCTACAGGTGGCAGTTGATGAGCCCATTCTTGTGTAGCCCCAGTACAGGCATCTATCTTTAGCTGCTACAAGTTCATAATTGCAATGGGTATGTCTACCCCAGAAGATAGCTTTTAAAAGACTTTTCTCGATATTCCAAATCACAGGTTCATTCCATTTCTTCTTCCTTGATATTCCCGGAACAGTAGAGGGATGATATAAGTGTCTTCTTTAAGGCTGAGCATTCAACCATTCTGGGGGTGTCTTGGATAGAACTGTAATTTGATAAGATAAAACCATGAGCTATAAGCATTTCACAAGGGGGTTAAGATATGTTTTTTACTGTAGATGGAGTTTCTTTGACATTCCTAGAACACTGTAAGTTTCTAGTTAGGGAATGTGAAAGCCCACATACACTTAGGTTTGTGATCACGGCTCACTGTTATTTTGGGGGGATTTTTGGAGGCAGCAACTCCCTGTAGCCCCAGCTGACTTGCAGCTCACTATGTAGAGTAAGTGGGCCTTGATTTCATGGTGATCTGCTTACCTCTGCCTTCCTGGGGCTGGGATTAAAAGTGTGTGTGACCACACCCAGCTGTTCACTGCTATTTTAATATCCTTTTTTTTTTTTTTTGGTCTTTTTGAGTCAGGCAGGGTCTCCCTGTAGCTCTGGCTGTCCTGGAACTCACTCTGTAGACCAGGCTGGCCTTGAACTCACAGAGATCTGCCTGCCTCTGCCTCCCAAGTGCTAGGATTAAAGGCATGCGCCACCAGGCCCGGCTATTTTAATATTCTTAAAACTTTGCCATGGGGTTCTCCCAAGACCACCTGAAGCACAGCTCACTTCACAATAGCAAGGAGCTGGAACCACCCCAGGTGCCCCTCAACTGACGAGTGGATAGAGAAAATGTGGTACATCTACACAATGGAGTTCTATGCAGCAGTAAAGAAAGATGACATCATGAGTTTTGCAGGTAAATGGCTGGAGCTAGAAGATATCATGCTGAGTGAAGTAACACAGTCCCAGAAAAACAAACGATGAATGGTATCCCTCATCTGTGGATGCTAGTACTAATTACCTAATTGTATGGCAAACTGAGCAACATCAATGTGATCTGAAAACAATTGTGTTCTTATATTGTGAATCCCTTAAAATATAAATTGAAAAAAAAAAAAAAACTCTGCCCTAAACAACAAGCCTCTGCAGGGAAAACTTCGGAAAGACTGAGATTATGATGCAAGACATGTATGGCAGAAGGCATGAACAGGGGCAGGGTAGAGGCAAGGAGAGGGGAATGTTTCTAAATTGGACTGAAAGATAATGAATGAAATACACAAATCATAAATAAAAGTATTTTTTAAAAAGTATCTCCAATGTAGAAAAAAGAGACTGGAAGGCTCATTGGATTTCTGTGTTCTTTACAGTTTGACAGCATTGAATAAATCATTTTCTGCTTTTCACCAGTAAAATATCTCTGTGTGAAAGTAGTATCGTCGCTGGGCATGGTGGTGCATGCCTTTAATCCTAGCACTTGGGAGGCAGAGGCAGGTGGATCTTTGTGAGTTCAAGGCCAGCCTGGTCTACAGAGCGAGTTCCAGGACAACTGGGGCTACAGGACGACCCTGTCTAGAAAAGACCAAAAAAAAAAAAAGTAGTATTGTCTTTATGCAAGCAATGTTCACAGAAAATGTTGTTCACTGCTGAAGAGAGACTTCAATCAGATCCTGGAGTGAGGACTTCCTTTCCCTTTACAGGTACCTATAATTTCTTTAGTCTTTCTATCCTGTCTCATTTTATATAAATACATTGCATGATAATACAAAAAAATCACTTTTAGGCTATCACTGCTCTTTGTGTGTGTGTGTGTGTGTGTGTGTGTGTGTGTGTGTGTGTGTGTGTGTTTTGATTATGGGATGTACTGCTTAACACATGACAGTCACATATTATTCTACTACTAAATACTCCCTTACCCACAATAGTAAAATTTCAAAGACAAAGGTAAAAAAGTAAGGAAAATAATTGAAATTTAAGTGCTATAATATTCTATCCCAAAGCAAATAAGTTTAGGTTCTTGTGAGTACATATTTCTAATAAGAATTTCATGAGAATCTATATAATACTTTGCATTCTATTAATGTTCAACATCTTTTTAAACTTCAAATAATTTAAGTGGCATAAAGTAAGAATATAGACAAAAGTATGTAAACAAAGCTAAGAAAGAATACAATCGGTACTAAATTAATCACTTTTACCACTAAAAAATTCAGAGTTTTTTTTTAACTTAATTTGAGGTCATTTTTTAAAACAAACCTGGGTAGTCATCTAACGTTCACAGTGCCTCATACAAATCAGTAACACTTCATTTTTATCTCACCATTGCTTTTCAGTAGATTACCAATTTCATTTTATAATGACTTAAACATCTGAAGAAAACAAATATCTCTTTTCACTCTGTGCATCATGGAGTAGGGGTAAAATAAAAATGTTTTTAATATAAAGGTTGTCAATCTACAAATTCGAAAGTGGCAACCAAATTAGCCAGGAAAATGATTTCATGCCTCTGAGGATGAACCTCTTTTTCAGCCTCTAAGAAAGGTGACCTTTTCAATTTGATTTCACTTATTATTTTCCAACATTAGTCTTTGCATTTTTCCATTATACAGTAGACACAAATGAAGGCATGAAGTCTGTGATAAGGTCTAATGAGTTCGTAATATAACAAAAAGAAATCTTTGCTGCAACTGCGGGGGTTGGGAGGAATGGAATGCCTAAGTAAGCTATAAAAGATAAGCAAGCAAATAGAACTGAAAGAAGTTAGTGTTAAGAATGTATCTTTTTACTATTAACCAAATTCTAGAATTTCAGTATTTTCTCTGAAGTAAAAATATTTTTAAAAACTCAAGAATTCACCTGATTTTAAGAAGTCAGAAAATGAAAGCTATTATTAAAATGTATCAAGTATCTTTAAGAAATATGCATATGGGGGTGAGGAAATCTACAACCCAGGGAGATAAATTTACAAGACAAAAGAAACCTCTAGCATACCCATGTCTAAGGAAAATGTATAGCTTAATTTTAAAATTCACAGGGTAAGAGGAATTGACTTTTATTTTAAGAAAGAGAGGAGGGAGATTAACATGAGAATAGAGTCTGGACAAATTGACTTATTTATAGCCAGAAGAGATAACAAGGATGAAATAAGCCTTTCTAGTTTAGAAACCTCCATGAAACTAAATTAACTCAAATTAGCTCAAAATATCAGCATAGGGCATTCTTCTGGGGTCATTTTTCAAACATTACCCTATAAAGTTAAGTCAAAATAAAGGAAAGCTAAGAAAAATCTCCCTCATATACAAATAAATCAGATCATTTTTTTCTAAAGCATTTCTAACAGAAACCAAATCAGAGACGCATATATAGTTTAACTTCTTGTTTCCTACATTAGCAAAGAAAAGACAATTTAGAAAACTGAATAAAGGTAATAGGAAACAAAGTTATGCTAATGGTCTAAGAATTCTGTTTTGTTAAATATCCCAGGAAAGATCAGACACAGCTCAATAAATCGACCCACCACTTACTTTCAGACTCTGTAATTACTGTATATGGGTGGAAAGTATGTATTCATATTTTAGAGTAATATAAAATTAAAGGAGGAAAATGTGGATTCCTAAACATAAAAAAATACTGAGAGAATGATGAAGGATAGTTATGGCAGAATGCATGATCTGGGGTGAGGTGAGGGGAAGGGAAAGGGGAATATGTCTAAATTGAACTGAAAAATGATGTCTGAAATACACAAAACATCAATAAAAGCATTATATTAAAAAGTGTTATTCTGGGTATAAGAAAGATAATTAATCATAAAGTTTTACTTTTCCTTAAATTAATGGAAGTCTGTCTGCTAGATAAAGAAAGCAAAATACAGAAATATGAAGTAAAAAATTAGAAAGTATAACTTCTTTTAGTAACTCCCACATTATAGGTATATATATGTAAATGGAGATAGACACATGTATACATACATTCATGCATAGAAGACAATCTCTAGTTTTAGAATGACACAAATGAAAAAGATTTACATGAAAGATGTTTAGAACATAATGATGTATAAGTAAAAAAAAAGTGAAAGCAGGAAATAGAGTATGCCTCAGGAGGTGCAATGCTTGCTGCACAAGCATGATGATCCTTACAATCCATGTAAAAAGCTGGGTATTGGCACTGGAAGATGTGGAAACAGGCAGGTGCAGACACTTGCTGGCCAGCTAGGCTAACCAATTAATGGCATCAGATTTAGTAAGAAACTTTGCATGGTGAAAGCCAGGCTCCGTGATGCATACCTTTAATCTCACCATACAGGAGGCAGAGAGAGATGCATAGATCTCTGTGAGATCCGGGCCAGCCCAGCCTACACAGTGAGTTCCAGCCCTGCTCAGGCTACAGGAAAACCCTGTCTCAAAAAATTCAAAACCAAAACAAAACAAAACATGTGAAGACCTACAGAAGAAGGCATGTTATATTGACTTTGGCCTCCAGACATAGTTGACACAGATACCCAACATAATATACATACCTCAAAAAGAAAATTGAAAAAAGAGTTTGTTGTAATAATTGCTAGCAGACTTGTTCTCTTGCGATAAAAAAAAAATTAGCTGGGGTCTGGACAGATGGCTCAGCATTTAAGAACACTGAGTATCTTTGCAAAGAATGGGAGTTCAACAGCAAGCATCCATATGGTAGATAACAACCAACTGTAACTCCAGCTCCAGGGAATCCAACATACTCTTCTGGCCTCCATAGGTGTTGAACAACATGGGTGCATTTACATACATGCAGGAAAAACACTCATGTTCAAATCAGATAGTAGCACAGCATATGAAATTGGTGCAGTAGTGGCACTTTTATGTTGGGGACAATCAACAGCTACATAATTGAACCGAAAGCCCACTCATTGGGAGGGCACTCATGGTAGTACTGTAAACAGCCAAATTCATGTGACTGAAGAAGTCGTAGATCTTGGAGAAAAGCTCAAGTCTGTCATATCACTAGATTAATTAAATTTCTTACTATTTGCCAAATATGTATCTTTATATTTACAGACAAGTATCCCAGTAACCACTCATGAAAGAAAATTCTTTTGCATCAGATAGACTATTACAGAGTACCACAACTGGTCACACACAGACATTGTCTGAATTGCTCAAGCCTTTGTGGCATATCTACAATGAAACCACTACACCTAAAGCTCACAGAACATAGAACAAGGAGTAAAGAGGACACTAGAGAATCTCTCAATTCTCACTAATTAATCTCCCTCATGCAACAGAGGCCAGGAACACAGGTCACAAATGGCTAAAACTTTTAGAATAAGAGTCTGTAGAGTGTGGGTCTTTGAACAAGACTTCTATCTTAAACTTCACCCACCCAGGGCTCAGGGATCATTGCAGAAAAAAGGATGGAAAGATTATAAAAGCCAGGGGAGGAGGTCCATGACCATATGGAATTAAAATCTTACAAGGTCCTGGGACCCATCTACTACAATGGTGTCAGCATGCAGAAGACCCATGGAAACAGGAGCAAACAAAAGCCAAGCATAGAACTGGGAAAATGGGCAGCAGACCTTAATCTTAGCTGAAGAAATACTGGTACCTGATTACTGTTGGGTCTTAAAGAGAGGGTCTCTAGACAGGCTGACTAGACCTCAGTAGATGAATTTGAATTGAAGAACATCAGGAAACACTAACTTGATACAATAAGACAACACAAATGACAGAATGTAAGAATTCCAGTGCGGGAGGGTATGGGAGGGTGCTAGTGGGGAAGGGAGCATACAGGTGATTAAGATTGATTAAGATGTTCTGTATGAAATCCACAAGCATTTAATAAAACTTACAAAAAACGTGAAAGAAAGAAAGAAAGAAAGAAAGGAAAGAAAGAAAGAAAGAAAGAAAGAAAGAAAGAAAGAAAGAAAGAAAGAAAGAAAGAAAGAAAGAAAGAGAACAGATCATTGCAAAACATATGTGGGGACAAAGCTTGGGAGGAGTGATAAACAAAACTCTGTGGCCTCAACATTTCTATGAAACTTCTCCTGAAGGCCCAACTAAAGACAGTAAGACAAGGAAAAAGGAGAATGCACACTAGAACATAAAGAAATCTAAGGGCTGAGAAGAAGTGGTAGCAACCATGCCGAGGGATGAAGTCTTCTGTTCCACTCCCAGAACTGCTAAAGGAAAGAAAAGTAAATTTATCTTGATTAACAGCTGACACAATCCTGTATATAATCTGAGAGAAACATTAAAATAATTAATTCAGTATAAATACAATATCTAAGTCAATAAAATAAACTGTATCCTTATGTATTAAAACTTAAAATAGAGCACAATTCAAATACATACTCAGAATTAAATTTAGTATATATGACATATGAAAAAGTAAAAATCAAAGAAAAGCAATTAAAGATGTTAAATGATAACATGTACCGTGTTCTTTTTCAGAACACTGAATACTATTAAAATATTGGTTTTCTTTCTTTAAATATTGGTTTTCTAAAAATGACTCATAAATACAATTGCCAGACGTGGTGGCACACGCCTTTAATCCTAGCACTTGGGGGGCAGAGGCAGGCGGATCCTCGTGAGTTCAAGTGAGTTCCAGGACAGCTGGGGCTACAAGTAGACCCTGTCTCGAAAAGACCAAAAATGAAAAAATAAATAAATAAATAAATGTAAATAAATACAATTGCACTCCAAATCCACAAATTGATATGACTATATAATTTATACAGAAATACGAAGGAGGAAGACAAAAATTCAAATAATTGAAACGTGGAGAAATTGTGCTTATTAAAATTATCATAAACTACAGTAATAGTGTAACATTAGCATAATAACAGATATATAAATCAAAACAGATTAGACTCCAAAGTAGACCAATGTGGATATAGTCAATTCAATTTGAACAAAAGTAAAAAGCTAATTTATTATGAAAGAGAAATTCTTTTCAATAAACACTGTAAATAGTTAAACACAGGGAAAAATATGTGAGGGAAAAAAGAAAAATATGCAAAATAAATACAAAAGCCAAAAATCACAGAATTTTAAAATGTAAATGCAGAAAAAATGTTCGGAGACTTTTCAGGGAGCCAAATATTTTTCATAAAGACACAGAAATCCATATTTATACAAATAAATTGAGTTCAGTGAGATGGTTCAGCAGATGAAAGCGCTTTCCTCCAAGCCTGGTGACCTGAGTTCAATCCCTGGGATTCACATGATAGAAGTAGAGAACCAAATCCAGCAAGTTATTCTCTGCTTTTCACACATGCACTGTGAGACACACACACACACACACACACACACACGCTCACACACACATGCATAGATTAAAAAATAAATCTCAGAAAAATGAATAAAAATAAACTATACTGTGTCATATTTAGACAATTCTCTGAAAAACAGTTCAAAATAGAATGGAAAGCCCACAACTGAAAGAATATTCCACACAATATGTGTGCATCAGACAAAGATAATACATTCAGAATGCATAAAGTTCTTAGCAGTGCAATTTTAAGAAGACAAATAAGTGGCTGGATAAATGGCTTTGTGGTTAAGAACACTTCTTCCCCTTGAGGAGAATCCAACTTGGTTTCCAGCACCTATGTCCTATACCCTCTTCTGCCCTCAGTGACCACATGCACACATGTGCACATGCCCACACACAGACACACATATGCATGATTAAATAAAATAAACCTTAAAAAGAGTTTGCCATTTGTAAAAATAAGTCAAAAAGAAACTGGTCTACTTATGTACATGAAATGGATAAATCTCAAACATGTTAAGAAGCAAAAAGACTCAAAATGTCAGATGTGAATATGCATTAGAAGCACAAGCCTAAAGACCTGAGCTTGATCCACGGAACAGACATGGAAATCCAGATGCAGTGGTAGACACCTATAATCCTAGTACTCTTAAGGGAAGATAACATGCAGAGAAGTGAATTGTCCCAAAGATCAGAGCCAGCATACTTGAAGTATGCAAGTAGCACAGCAGCAGAAAGAAGAGAGATCCCGCCTCAACACAGTGGAAGGTTAGAACAAACTTCCAAATGTGCCCTCCAGTTATACCATGACATAGTTACACCTTCATTCACACACACAAGTTTGTGCACACACACAATACATACATACGCAAATATTTTTTAAATTTTAAGAACTGAAATTATGACAAAGAAAGCTGTTCAATTTTTAGTTCAGGATGAGGTGTGGTGGTAAAAATGGAAGAAAGAGTGGCAAAAAAAAGACAATGCAGGTGATTTATCAGTTCATTATCCTCAATGTAGTAGTGATGATTCCCAGGTGTGTGTGTGTGTGTGTGTGTGTGTGTGTGTCTCAATGAAAACTATGTCTTGAACATATATGCTGTATTGTATGTTGATTATGTTTCAAATATAATTAAGATTTTTTTTTGAGACAGCATCTCATCACATAGCCCGAGCTGGTCTGGAACTGGCTATGTAGACAATCTCACAGAGATCTGCCAGTCTTTACCTCTCAAGCACTGGTATTAAAGGCATGAACCACCATTCCCAGCTAATGATTTTCATTTTAATTTTGTGTGTATCTGTTTGTGGGTTTATGCATAAGAGTGCGGGTACCTGAGGAGCAGAGCCAAGGGTGTTGGATCCCTGGAGCTGGAGATACATGCAGACGTGGTGCTAGAAAACTGAATTTTGCTTTTTGCTCTTGGCTTCTGAGCCATCTCTCCAACATCTTAAAATTTTTTAATTACAGAGGTAGATTTGATTTCAGTTGAGAACTTTCCTCCTAACAACTAGGAAAGAATGTGAGACAAAAGATCTCTCATGAGTATTACTAACAAACAAAATAGCATCTATAGCATCTATTTGTTGGGTGCTTTTCATAATGGGATCCTCCTATTACTAAGTATCTATTGTATAATAGTTTCCTCTGCATTGAAATATTCCCGCTAAAAGGTAAAGTGGCTCATAAGACTCAGGAGGTACACACAACACATATTTGGGAAAGCAGAAACCCAGAAGATTCTTGAAGGCCCCTCTCCAGCTTTAATAGAAGGAATGAACAACTGCAGGGGAGATTTTTGTATCTACATGTTGTGTAGAGAGTTCCAGGAAATCAGCTTTCATGAGTTTTCCTTAGTATTGATGTGGGCTTTTGTACAATGTGGCTATTTTGAGTCATTCCTGCTCCTATAAGCAACCCTTAACCCACACTCCTATTACTAAACCCATAAAAACTCAATAGTCCACCATGGTGAACTTTGGTATAATCATTACCTTGGTCTGTAATGGATTCCATTCTTGGGTGAGTAGACATGTGTATGCATGTTTCATTACTCTAGGAAAAGCCTTTCATACAACAATACCTTGTAAGAAAATTCTTGTTATTAAAAGTCCCTGTAGGGGCTGAAGAGATGGCTCAGCAGTGACTGCTCTTGCAGAGGACCCAGGTTTGAGTCTCAGCACCCACATGACGACTAAGAACCATCTTTTAACTCCAGTTCCATGGGAATCCAACAACCTCTTCTGACCTCTGCGGCACTGCATGGCACGGGTGCACAATCCTACATGCAGACAAGTACATTCATACACATAAAAATATAAATAAAATTTTAAAAATGCTTTAAAGTCCATGTAAATGAATCTATTTTTAGGTAGGTCACACCGCTTGGTACAATTCAAATAAATTGGCATTTCCCAAAACTCAACTTTATTTTTAAAATTGAGAGGCAACTATATGTAATTAACTATACATAGAAATCTATACACTGTGTTGAATACAAAGATAGACAAGGTAAGGGTCCTAGTTGTATAGATGTTTGTCCACTTTAGAACTTAAAATAAATTACTACCATGGGGTAGGAGAGATGGTGCAGTGGTTAAAAGCACTGGCTGCCCTTGCAGGAGACTCAGGTTCAAACCCCAGAACATACACAGTAGCTGACAACTGTCTGTAACTCCAGTTTCAGGGGATCTGATGGCTTCTTTTTACCTCCGTGGACACTGCATATACATACATACATACATACATACATACATACATACATACATACATACCGGCATAACATTCAGACATTAAAAAATAAAAATATAAAAGTTACTACCATTAGCTCACTGTCATTTCTGCTATGGTTTATAAGAAAGGAAAAAGCTTCCTTCAATCCCCAGTACTAAAAAGCAAACTTTCTTACTTGGCAATTGAATTGAAGACAGTAAAAAACTTAAGTACAACCTCATATTTCCATTTCTTTTATAGTTATGCATCAACCAGGATGAATAAAATTATGAAATCACATTACTAACTCTCCAATCACTTAATCAATGTGGATGAGAAGAAGGCTGTGAATACACAGGTTCCATCTTTGCCTCTGTAAGTAAGTAGCATCATGTTTCATCAACCATTTGTTTTCTTCTATAATGATGAACCTGTTTTCTGTAAAGCACAGTCTTACAAAATTACTCACATTAGGACTTTCTTCATCTCCTAAAAAATTAATGAAGACTCCTATGACTATGTATCATATAAAATTAAAAGGGGATAACTTTTAAAATATTTTAATCATTATTTTTATTTTATGTGTATGAGCGTATTGTGTGCATGTGCATGGATCCATGACATGCAATGCCCATGGAGGTCAGACGAGGGCATTGGATTACTTTGGAACTAGAGTTACCGATGCTTGTTAGCTACCATGTGTGTGCTGAGACTCAAACCTGAGTTCTCCGCAAGAACAGCCAGTGCTTTTAACCACTGAACCACCTCTCCAGCCCCCAAAGAGAATAACGTTTAAAAGACTTATTCATTTAAAAATGACAATGAACCTATTATAGATCAACATATATATTTGTATGAACAACTATTTTTCAGAGCAAATTGCACAGAGTAAAGAAATCATGCTCGGGGGCTAGAGAGATGGCCTAGTGGTTAAGAGCGCTGACCGCTCTTACAGAGGACCCAGGTTCGATCCCCAGCACCCACATGGCGGCCGAGAACAGTCTGAAACTCCAATTCCAGGAGAACTCCAGTTCCAGGGGAATCCGACACCCTCTTCTGACTTCTGTGACATTGCACGACACGGGTGTGCACACACTTGCATGCAGGCAGTACATTCATACACATACAGAAATAAATAAAAAATTAAAAAATATATTAAAAAAAGAAATCATGCTCATCAGTATAATTACCAACATCATTAAAAATTGGAAAATTCGGGAAGCATGGGGTAAAGCTCAGAGGTAGAACTAATGTAAATGAGACGCTAGAGTACTAACCCCAGTGAGAGGAAATTGGTAAAACCCAAGATCTGGAAGCTGACTTTCCACAGCAAATGTAAATTTTCCTAAATTGTAATTCTCACTTGAAAAGTAAATATGTATCAATATTATAAGTAGCTTTCCTTGAAGTTATGTGTTCACTTGACTCATTTCTGGCTTCCACACCCATCACTTACCTCAGTTGTCTTCTAAAATGAAAAATGTATTGCATGAAAAAAAAAAAAAAAGAAAGCTCCATCGTCTGACCCACAACTGAAATAGTTGCCCAAGTATATTTTTAGAAACAGCGGGCTCTATGGCAGTGCTCTGTGTAATGTCTCATTTTGCTATTCATGTTAGAGATTCACTCCAGTGTGAAGATTTAATAAAAATCAATGCTACATTTGGGCACTGTTAGGTAAAGTTGATTCCTTTTCCCGCTCCCCACCACCACCACCAAGAAAATGGAGACTAGAAACAGTAAGAGAGTTAAGTGCAGTTTATCAGTAGCTTTACCAATCATTTGTACAAATACCTACAGAGAAAAAAAAAGTATAATCTAGTCTTCCTATCTTCTATTATCTAACATTTGCTTCCTGAAGTTCACATGTTAATATACTAATCTCCAAAGAAACTATCAAGTCAGTTTCTGAGAGTTGATTAGAGCTTGGATCCCTCCTGAAAGAGCTTAGTGTACTTGTATAAAGCCTGAGAAACACCCCTAACCCCTTCCCTTTGTGGGTGCAGAAAAAAGAAGCTATCTAGTCTAGATACCAGAAAGCATATTCTTGCCAGACAGGGGAATCTGCTCTGATCTTAGGGTCCTAGCCTCCAGAAATACAGGAAATAAAGTTCTGCTGGTTGTAATCCACCTAGTCTACAGTATTTTTTACAGGAGTCCAAACAAAATAAATATTAAAATATTCTTCATATTTCCTTGGATAAGATATTATGAATCCTAGGGGTCTACAGAACTCACTTTGTAAAAGATTGCTGATATTCCCTATAGTTTAAAAACTAGAATTATAAAGTCAGTATAATTTTTATAATTCTATAAAACTTTAGGTTCCCTTTAACGATAATGTATTTAAAATTCAAAAAATACACCAATGCCTTACAAATATTTCTTTTGTTTTACTCTAGAACAGGAACTGTTTTTTCCTCCCATCCCTAACCTCAAACATCCTGAGTTTATTCAGTTTTCTCCCACTCTAGTATTTCCAGGCAGCAATGTGCTTAGGCAGGGAGAGATTAAGTAAAACACTGGTCTAACTTTCTTGATGGTCCCTTCCTGCTTGCCAAATGTACTGGCATAGGAGATGAGATAGAGATAGAGATAGAGATACAGATAGAGATAGAGATAGATATAGAGATAGAGATAGATAGATAGACAGATAATAGATGTGATAGATATAAATCTGATACATATGAATGTCATATATATGTATAATAATGATGTGAAAAAAAAATATATATATATATATTATGTAAAAAGAACCTCATTGGAGAATAGGGCCAAATCAGCCAACCACATGGCAATCACTTGAGAATCAATTCCATAGTCCTTGTAGAAGACTGGAGAAAAATATTAAGATTGTCTCATAGACAATCTGTATAATAATGACATACAGAATTCTTTCCAGGTGGAAGTGTGAGATACCTGAGAAAGTTTCATTACTGAAAAGAGAGATATACAGGAACAGTTTTTACTCTTTCTATTGGAAATTGTGGAGTTACTATGAGAGTAGTAGAACTGCAGCGGCCATCTTGTGAACAAAAGGGGCTGTAATCACATAAGCAAGCTAATAGACCTAGAATATGTAGTGAAAAAGAATGGAAGATCCTGATCACTACGGGTGTCATTATTTTGCTGAATAATTAAATCTGGAGATAATGTACATCCAAATTTACAGTTATAATGACCAAAAATTGGGAGACAAATGAATTTGTATTTTCTCCCACTGCAACAGAAAGCAATCTGATATAAATACATTGCTATGTTTTCTTTCAACATAAAGACTAAATTAGGGGATTGTGACAAGTACCTCCCCTTCTTAGCAATGTATTGTAAGGCTCATAAATGAGAATATACAGAATATTATGTATGATGAGTTTTCAAACAGTTTCCCACTCTTTAAGCCACTTATCCCCAATTGTCCAGATATCTTCAAGATCAGTAGTTCTTTAAAAAAATGGTGGTGGATATCTCCTGAGCCCAGCGGCAGGAAGAGGGGAAGACAGGTAGGAACTGGGTGCCTTGGCAAGCTGATTGCTGATAGTTTGGTCCTGCTGTCTTTGGTTTGATTGGCCTTTGTGGCTGTGAGGTTGGAGTTATCCCCCCAGCTGGGATTAAAGGTGTGGTCTTTGGCTTGATTAGATCTAGTGGCTGTGG
The DNA here is from genome assembly GCA_009823505.1 of Rhizomys pruinosus. Lineage (NCBI taxonomy): Eukaryota > Metazoa > Chordata > Mammalia > Rodentia > Spalacidae > Rhizomys > Rhizomys pruinosus. The sequence goes on from VZQC01013526.1 coordinate 292,092, forward strand.
GGGCGGAGTTATCCTCCCAGCCGGTATTAAAGGCACGCTTGTGTGACTCTTGAGATTTGAGATCTCTTGAGCCCAGCGGCAGGTGAGGGCCACCCCCCCCACCGCCAAACTGAGATTAGCGAATGAAAGGATCTTGAATGCGGAGGATGCAAGCCAAGCACGCCTTCAACACAATAAAGAGGCATTTAGGTAACTCACATTGGATAACAGGCAAGGAGAAACCCAAATGCCGAGGATCACGAAGAAGAGACTACAATGGAAAGGTGCAGGATAAATTCCTCGGCTCAGAGTCTTTAGCCACCCTATGAGTGCATACTCCTGCAAGTGGGATCCGTCCGGTGGATGCCCCAGGACACAGACATTCAGAAATTGGGGACATACTTAAAGAAGCGTGTACATTCAGATCATAAAAGAAAATTAAAAGAAACTAAAAGAAAATAGAGAATTTGAGGACCGAGAGAGAGAGAATGGACAAGCTCCGAAGGTATAGTAGTAATCTACGTATAATAGGAGTCTCCTATGTCTTGAAAAATTTGAAAAAGAAACCAGAACCAGCCAAAGCAAAAGAAGCTTACAAAAAGAGATCGAAGAAGCTACCAAAAAGAGAATAGATAAATGAAAGTAGATCTATGAAGAGGAAGATGAAAATAAGGAAATCAAACAGTCATCCATTCAAGAGGAAAGGAGTGAAAAAGCCTAGAAGCAGAATGGAGGAAGCAGAACAAAGAATATCGAACCTGGGGAACACCAAGAAAAAACTAAAACCTCAAGGAAAGATTATGAAAAATGTTAAAGAAAATACAAAAATGGAACAACCAAGAAATATGAGAAACTATGAAAAGATCAAGACCTCCGCATCAGAAGTGGATTATGCAGGAAGGAGAAGAAATCCGGGCATAGAGAAAGGGGTAATTGATCAGAGTCTTCAAGACAGTAATAGATTTGAAAAGCTTGATCTAAAGATGAAAACTTCGGCCCAAACTAAAAAAGTTGACAAACGGCAATACCACATACTAAGAAGCACATTAAGAATTCCAAAGGCAGACAAGATCAAAATAAGAAATTGCTCGAGCGCCCATCAATAGTAAAATGCTGTGGACCACCCAAAACACTAAGACAAAATTCTTAATAAGCAACAAGAGAAAAACTAGTGACCTATAGGGGAAACCTATCAGAATAAAAACTGACCTTTCTCACAGGCAAACGATGAAGGCACAGAAGAAAACGCCTGGAGGCAAAGCATTCCCGGATGTTGAGGACAACTGGAATGCCAGCCCAGCGTTAATTTCTATACCGATAACCGCGTTTGGCAAAAATTGTCATTCATTTTAGTGGAAGGAGAAGAGGAAAGATCGTTCCATAACACTAAAACATACTTGAAAGAATAACATGTCCAGAAAACCACCTTTCAGAGAATACTTGAAGCAATTCAAAAGAAAGCAGAAAGAAAGGAGCAACCAACTCCAGGCAACTAGAAGGAGAAATCAATAAAGGCATACTGGGCAAGATAAGTAGAAACCTAAAATCAAAACTGCAGTTGGATAATAAGGCAAAAGGATGCAATACAAACCTATCAGTCTTAACTTAAAATATTAATGGACTAAAATTCCCTCAAATCAAAGACATAGACTGGGAGACTGGATTAGGAACAGAATCAATCGATATGCTGTATGCAAGAAACACATCTTACTTTCAAGGAGAGGCACCTTCACCTTAAAGTGAAGGGATAGGAAAAAAAAATATGTCCAAGCAAAATGCGTAACCAAAAGAAGGCAGGATGTTTGCTATTTTAATTATCGGTTATTAAAATACGACTTCTAAAGTAATATGAATCAAGAGCAGACAGATAGGCCAATTACATTTCATCAAAAGAGACAATCACCAAGAAAGATTTGGACAAATATATGGAATTTATAATATGTCCCCAAATTCTGGCTGCATCCAAGACTTTAATAAAAGACAATTTCTCCCAGGACCAACAAGTCACAGACTAACCCCAACACACTCATGAGTAGGGGATTTAAATACCCACTGAGTCCTTTGTATATTTGTATAGGTCAACAGGACAAAAAATAAACAGAGAGCAATCAGAACTGAACAATATGATACAAACCCGAAATGGACCGTCATTAAGAACCTTCTACCGAACATTTACATCCTAATACCAGAGTAATACAGCTGTTCCTATTTTCTTAGGCACCCCCGGAACATTCTCCACAAAATCGGGAGACCACATCCTGGGTTATCTATGCAGAGAAACCTCTACAAAATACAGGAAAAAGATTGAAATAATTTCATGCATCCTGTCAGACCACAGTGCAATGAAGCTCAAGATCAACACCAGGACAAGCCCTCCTGCTACAAGAACACATGGAGACTAAACAACACACTCTTGAATAATGATGGGTTATAGGAAGTAGATAAGAAAGAAAATAAAACATTCCTGGAACTGAATGACCAATGACAATACAAACACAACAAAACTTATGGATACCTTAAAAGCAGTGGGCTGGAGAGGGTAAATTTATATGGCCCTGGTGCCTATTCTCATTTTAGAAAAATCGGGAAAATCACAAGTGAGATGATCGTATGACAGCTTCAATTGCTAAAAGCTCTTGAGAGGCAACAAAGCAGATGAACCCTAAACGCACAGACTAGGAGTAAATAACAAAAAATCAGAGGCATGATCAATGAAATAGAAACAAAAGAAATCAATACAAAACAAAAAAAAAAAAAAAAAAAAAAAAGTTTGTTCTTTGAAAGAATAAACAAGATAGACAGACCTCTAGCCCAGTTAACAAAAAGAAAAGAAGGAACAACTCCAACAATACAATAAAGCACATCCGTGTGAATGAATTAGGGTTTGGAATATCGCAACGGAGCAGAAAAAGATCAAAGAAAATTACATGGGAAAAATATTTTACATTTTAGAAACCATTATTCTCCCAAGTTTGAAAATCTAGAAGAAATGGATGAATACATGAAATCCTGGGAATCACCAAAAGCTTGGCCAAGAAGAGAACAGCAGCTTAAACAGACCCATAAGCATATATGAAGAAACAGAGGGTGTAGTAGAAGCCTCCCAACTAAAAAAAGGCCCAGGCCCAGACGGTTTTCCACAGCAGAATTCTATAAGACATTTCAATAAGACCTACAACCATTTATTTCTGAAAGCTGTTTAGAGGAAGTTTATCCATTGCAAATCAGAGGCCAACTCTCTCCCAAATTTCTTCTATGTAGCCAGCATAACTTTAATACTAAAACCAGGTAAAGTTACAACTAAAAAGGAGAATTTATAGACCCATCTCCCTCATGAAAACACTGATGCCAAAATTCTAACCAGAATACTGGCAAATCGCAAACAGACCCACATCAAGAAGATGATCCATCATGACAAGTTGGATTCATACCAGAGATCCAATGATGGTTCAATTTATGAAAATCAATAAACATCAATAAACACATAAACGGAATCAAGGAGAGCAAAAACCACACCATCATCAAAATTAATGCTGAAAAAGCCTCTGACAAAATCCAGCATTTTCCTTCTTCATGCTTTAAAGTCCTAAGAAGGAATTGGATTGGAAGGGATCATAATATACTCAATGTAATCAAAGCCAATAATACGGACCCACAGCCATATCATCCTAAACAGGGAAAAATGAACGGAAGCATTCATTTTAAAGGTAGGAACTCGGCAAGGCTGCCCCTATCCCTACTCCTCTTCAATATAGTACTTGAAACACTTTCTAGGCAATTGGAAGGCAAGAAAAGGATATTAAAGGAGTACTTTAATTGGAAAAGAGGAATTAAAACTATCCCCTTTTCTGCCGGTTGTGATATGATTGTTTACTTAGGAAGAGATGCAAAGGAAACTCAGAACAGAAAAACTCCTAGAAACGATTCAAAGCTTCAGTCAGTGGCCAGGATACAAAATTAAGCTTAGAAAATCAATGGCCTTTCTTTAGCACGCAAAGAACAAGGCAACTGGAAGAAAGAATTCAAAGAGACGCTTCCGACTCACAATAGGCCTCAAAAACAATACAGATACCTAGGAAACAAACCTAACCAAAGACACCAAAAAGACTCTAGCACAAAAATTTTAAAAACCCTTAAAGAACAGAAATTGAAGAAGACCTCAGAAGATGGAAAACCTCCCATGCTCATGGATTGGGAATTAAACATTGTAAAATGTCCATTTTACCGAAACTCTTGTATAGATTAATGCAATCCAATAAAAACTCCCCAAGAGTTTCTTTCACAGGGCTTGGAAACAAAAGTTCTTATTCATCTTGAGAAACAAAAGACCCCGAATAGCCAAATCATCCTGAGTTGAAAAGAGCTACACAGGAGGGATCTCAATACCGCCTTTTATCTATTGGATTTTTATTATTACCTATTGCTACAAGGGCTATAGTCGATTTTTAAAACAGCCTGTGTAGCTAGGCACAAAATAGCATGACCTGTTGACCATGGTAATTTTAGATTACAAAACCGAAGATCCAAACTTGACAGCATACAATTTCAGCCATCTCATATTATACAAGGGGGCCAAGAAAACAAATGGAGAAAAGACAGGATTTCAGCAAGTGGTGTTGGCAAATACTGGATCACCACTTGTAGATAGTAATGAATTAAACCCCCTATCCGTCTCGCCTGGTACAAAAGTTTCAACTCTTCCAGATGGATTAAGACTCAAAACGTTCGAAATCTTCTTATTGCCAAACTTCTGAAGGTGATTTTAGGATTAAGAAAAAGTTGGCATGCCTACAAGACATACAAGAACACAGGCGATAGGAAAAGACTTCCTAATCAGACAGCAGCTGCACAAGAATTGAAGGTTGAACACCATTGACAAGTGGGTACCTCATTCAAACTCAAAAGCTTCTGTACATCAAAAGAAACAATCAAGGAAGTGAAGGGAAATTCCTTCTACAGAGTGGGGGAAGACCTTACACTGCAGATACATCATGAGCAAAAGCAATTGTATTTCCAGGTAATAATGATAAACTACTCAAAAAAACAAAAAAAAGAAAACAATCAAAAAGAAAAACAAAAGAACCCGCAAAAGATGAGCAAAAACTGAACAGAGATTCACACAACGAGGAATTAGCTGATGTCGAGGAAACACTCTAAGAACTGCTATACATCACTCATCATTAAGGAAATGCCAAATCAAATAACACTTTAAGATATCATTCTTACTCCAGTAAGACTGGCTAGGATCAGAAAACAAATGATACCCAGGTGCTGGAGAGGTTGTGGGGAAAGGGGAACACTCATCCACTGCTGGGGGAATGTAAACTGATACAGCCACTTGGAAAAAAAAAAGCCAGTGTGGAGAACCCTGGAAGACTTGGAATGAACTTGCCCCGACCCAGCCATACCACTACCGGGTATTACCCTACAAGAAACTTACGCGCACCCACAAGAATATAATGTGCACGGCCATGTTTATTTTCAGTCTCTTCACAATCATGCAAGGAGCTGGAAGCCAACCTAAATGCCCCTCAACTGTACGATGGATAGAGAACAAATTCGGTACATCTACACAAAGGAGTTCTATGGAGCAGTAAAGGAAAGACGAAATCAACGTAACGAGCTGTGTGCAGAAAACTGGCTGGAGCTAGAGGGACATCAATGCTGAGTGAAGTAACAGCACGTCCCAGAAAAACAAACGACGAATGGTATCCCTCAAAACGTATGGTACCCCTAATCTGTGGATGCTAGTGCCAAGCTACCCAGTTGTAGTCTATTCTTTGGTAGGGCCCCCTGAGGCTTCTGTACAAAGCAGTTGGACATAAGGCATTTTGGAAACAAAACAACATACAGAAAATAACTGGCATCAAGAACACGGACTAGAAACAGTGAAGCTTTCTGCCTGCAAAAATCAGACAACGTCCCCATGGAAAATATTGAAAGGACTAAGAATGGAAAAGCATGTTTGGAAGAAATGCACGAGCTTGACGGGGGGTGGGGGGAATGAGGCGGGAACACGGGGCTAGATTGTTAAAAATAAATAAACTAATACAATAAAAAAAAGGGTTGAGCAGAGACTTCACCAGTGAAGAAGTAAAGATGACTGAGAAACATCTTAAAAAGTGTTCAACTTCGTTAAAAAAAAATAAATAAATAAAAAATAAATAAATAAAAAATGGTGGTTCACTCTCTCTATAAATTAGTGAAATAAAGGGAACAAATCCAATATTAAATGTAGCAACTAGTTTCATTAGTAGAATTTGTCTTTGGTTGTCTTTCATTAGCAAATATCAAAGGATTCTAAATTCCTATTTCAACAGAGTAGAGCAGGCACAATCACAGACTATCATTTTGGTTAAAGGCCAAGAGAAGCTACTACAAGAAAAAAAGGATAGTTGGACATGTACAGATTATGAAGGTAAATGAACTCAAGCACTGATGCATAAAATGAGAAGCTGGTTTCTTAAGATGAAAGGGGCTTATGCGTTAGAAATCACATACACTAAAGATGCCTCCTCCAAAACAAAAATTCCTTCTCTTAAAAACAAATCTTTATAATTAAGATTTATCAAAGTGGTTAGGTGGTTTATTTCTAATGTTAATTAATAAAATATATGTTTTGAAAACAACTTCCAATCTGTTTTTTACAGTCAGAAGGGTATGAAATGATGGAATGATTGCATTTTAAAAAGAACCTCATTGGAGAATAGGGCCAAATTAGCCAACCAAATGGCAATCACTTGAGAATCAATTCCATAGTCCTTGTAGAAGATTGGAGAAAAAATATTAAGATTGTCTCATAGTCTCTCTCATACACTACTGATAGGAGTGGAGTCGATAGAATAATTTTGGAAAGTAATTTGGCAAGAGCAGTTACTAATCATTTAGACACTTAAAGACTTTACCTATTCAAGTATCACCTGGAAAAGCCATAATGCATAACAGTTTGTGAATTTGCAGAGGGATACATCTGATATCAATAAGCTACAAGGCTCATAGGTAAGCAATAAAGTCATATAAGTATTGAGGAAATGCACGGAGAAAGTAAAGTGTTAAAAATGTAAATTGGATGGAGAGCCTCTTTCTTCATATGTATGTACACATTTAATGTTTTTTAAAGGAAGGGATGTAATGCTATTTATCTATTTTGCACTTGTCTGCTGTGATATGAAGGAAAGATAAAAGGGAACTAAGTAAAGACTAAGTAAGGGCATAGCCATTTAAGTGGCATCCCACTAGGCCTCTAAGGTATAGGATCTGGCAAAAGAAGTGGGAAGGAAGAGAGAAAGCCTTTACATTTCAGATGCAATACAGTACTCCCCTAGGGGAGAGAGACTCAGTGTAGCTAGGAGGAGTGCCATTCATGATGGGCAGACTCCACCTGCTATCTAGGGGGAGAAAAGTAACAGGAGGTGTAGCTCACAAAATTAAAATATAGGCCCTTAAAGATAAACATCCTACATATTAATGATGGAATAAATCAAATGATCACTTAGAGAGAAAGGTTATGGAAAGGACAATTATTCTACTTTTCTTTTTTTAGATTTGTGTGTGTGTGTGTGTGTGTGTGTGTGTGTGTGTGTTCATGGAGACCAGCAGAGAGTGTTGAATCCTCTGGAGGTGGAGTTACAGGAGTTGTAAGCTACTCAACCTGGGTGCTAGAAATTGAACTCAGGTCCTCAACCATCTTGTAGGCCCCTCTCCATTTTTCAGTATAACCTTATTTTTTCTCTATTTTATCATGCAGTAAATAAGAAACAGTCTCATTATCAGGTTGTAGAGCCAGGGGTCTTTGTTTCAAAACTTCTCCAAATCACTGACTGTATCACCTAGGACAAGTTGGTTAATATCTATATGACACACATTCCATGTGTGCAGGGGTGTGTGCACGCGAGCGTATGTGTGTGTGTGTGTGTGTGTGTGTGTGTGTACATAAGATCCCAAAAGCACATAGAAAAAAGTGACAATATGCAAATGACCTTAAACCAATTAAAAGCTTCAGATATAGCACAGAAACAATTATGAGAAAGAAGAGACAGCATTCAGAAGGACATGGGATATCTGAAATGTATAGATCCATCCAGTAAGTGGCTATTTTTAGAAGATATAAGGAGCTCCAAAAATTCCACAGAACAAAATTAAAAGGCTCAAGTTAAAGAAAGGGGCATGCCTGCAGAGCCAGTACTTGGTAGGCTGAGTAGGGAGAATCACTATGAGCTTGAGGTCAGCCTAAGCTACAGTGTGAGCCCAATACAAAAAACGGGTGTTGGCGGGGGGGAGGGGAAGGAGAAAAGGCCCAGTGGGTAAGAGTGCTTTCTGTGAAAGCGAAGGAACCAGTTCATATCTGAACAATTCATGTAAGAACCAGGTAGGGCCTTGCATGCATATAACTCCAGCATTGGGAGTGGGGTGGAGAGAGACAGGAGGATCCAGGGAGCTTGCTGGCTAGCCATAGCCAGCCTCTCCTGAAATGGAGCCTCAGGTTTATTTAGAAACTCTGTCTCAAAAAGTAAAGTGGAGAGACACAAGCAAGGCACCCAACATCCTCCTCTGTTCTCTACGTACATATGCATGGATGGACACACACACACACACACACACACACACACACACACAGAGGCATGCATGCACACATGCACATATATACCACAGATGCCATGACTAGAAATATGAAATGCTCTAAATCGATGTGGAGGAAAGGGCAATAATTGGGACACTGTTAGTTGGAATGTAAAACAGTCATTATGGGAAAAGTATAGACACTCCTCAAAAATTAAAAATAGAACAGCTGTAAGATCCAGCAATCTCAGCAATGAATATATATTCAAAGGCGATAAAAATCAGTATGTAGAGCTACAAGTCTGTGTTGATTGCAGCTGTATTCACAAAAGACAAGAAATGCAAAGAGCTAAGTGTTCATCAACAGATGAATAAAATACAGCAGTACACATATACAATGGAATATTATTCAGCCATAAAAAGAACAAATACCTGCCATCTATAATCACATGGGGAGAACTGTGAATTATTGTGTTATGTGAAATAAGCCAGACACAGAAAGACAAAAAACTAAAAAAAAATCTCACTTATAAATGGAAGATAAATAAGTGGAAAATCATAGAAGTTGAAAATTGAAACGTGGTTACCAGAGGCTGGGGAGAATTACAGAGGAAAAACGAAAGTTGAAATAATAGGTACTGGGCTGGAGAGATGGCCTAGCGGTTAAGAGCGCCGACTGTTCTTGCAGAGAACCCGGGTTCGATCCCCAGCACCCACATGGTGGCTGAGAACCGTCTTTAGCTCCAGTTCCAGGGGAATCCGACGCCCTCTTCTGACCTCCGTGGCATTGCACGACACGGGTGCACAGACCTGCATGCAGACGGTACATTCATACACATACAAAAAATAAAAATAAATAAATAAAAGAAATAATGGGTACTAAGATCAGAGCAAGAAGTTCCAATGTGTTATTGCAGAATGGGGTGACTAAAGATAACAACTGGCCTCTATATATTTCAATTACCTAGAAAAAAAGAATTCTGAATATTTTCATCATAAGGAAATGATAAATGTTTGATGAGATAGGTATGTTTAACTGCCATGAACAATACATACATTTTGAAATGTCACATGGTAGGGAATTCATGTGTGTAATTTTATGTATCAATTAAAACAACTAGTTTAATATAAATTTTAAAAGTATAAACAGTATTATCTGATTAACACATAAAATGATTAAAAAGGTTATCATAATTTCCACGTTGACATAAGCCTCCTGAATATTACCAGTCTACTTCATGTATCAAAGACTAAAAATAGCAAAAACAGTTAAGAAATTAATTATTCATTAAGGGGTCATAGTGGTAAAAGATTAAAATATAGGATAAGAAATTCACATGGTAATACAAACTCAAACCAGACAAAACCCCAGCATGGAACTGGGGAAACAAGCAGGAAGTCCCAACCTTAACCAGGGAACTATTGGCAGCTCAGCAGTGAAGATCGAGAGAGAGTTGGTCTACTTTAAAGGAACAACACCAGATAGCCTGAGTAGGCTCTGGTGGATGAACTCACACCCAGGGACATCTGGGGTGCAAACTTGACTCAATAGTCCTTAACATATGTGACAAAATGCATGAAGTCTAGTGGGGGAATATATAGGGAGTTGCAGATAGGGGAGGGAGGGTCTAAACATGATTAAGATCTATTGATGAAATGCACAAAAATTCAATTAAAATAGATATTGAAAAAACCCTCATGGTATAACTTACTAAAGTCATTAAAATCTCAAATTTTAAGAAATTTATTTTACAAAAGTAAATGGATAAGAAGACATGGTGATCCACACACACAATCCAAACATTTAGACATCTGAAGTAGAACTGCCAGTCGGAGGCCAGTCCAAACTAAGTAGCATGATCATGCTTCAAAAAAAGAAAACTTAAGTTGGGCATGTTGATACAGGCCTGTAGTCTCAACATTTGGGAGGCAGAAGTAAGTGAATCTCTCTGAAATCGGTGGTACCCTGGTCTACATAGCAAGTTCCAAGCCAGCTGGGGCTAGGAGGAAATCTTGTCTCAAAGAAACAACAACAACAAAACACCTTAATGCTTTAAAATCAAGAAATTTTATATGATAAGTACAGGCTTTATAAAACTTGATATACATTTACTGTGATATTTACTATGATGTACTTTATATCCATAAGGTATGTTTCTCTTCTTATCTTAAGCTTTTTTTTAATAAAAAGGATTACATTTACAGGAAGGAAAAATCATTATTATTTTATAAAGAGGTTATTTCTGGGCACGTACTAGATTTGTGGATGACAGATTTTTCTTTGTTTAAACATACTTTTCCACATTTTCCATTTCCCATCACTGATCATCTCACAATTAGAAACAATCAACGAATAAATTGTTTCAGTAGGCAACAAACATAATTATCACCTCCACGACTCATGTGTCTTTTACCCTCATTCTGTCCTTCCTCATCACCTATATTACTCATTCTTTCTAAATGTTATACAAAAACTACACATGCATGTCTTTACATGTTTCCATGTATATTTTGTACACTAAGATCCACATATGAGGAAAAAATTTTTTTCTTTCTTTCTGAGAGTAGATGACCTGGCTTAGGTTGTAAGTTCCACGTCCATCTGTTTCCATGCAAATTTTGTGGATTTTCGTTTTCTTTAGAGGTTCATAATATTCTGAGCCCGACTATGTTTTTACTTGTGATGCCAATGATATCACCATTAATTTTTTCACATAAATTTATTTTTATTTTTTTAACAAATCTAGATCCGTGTTCCCGCCCATTCCCCCACCCCGCCAGAGCTCATGCATTCTGCCAAACATGCTTTTCATTTCTTTCTCAGTCTTTCTCAATATTCTCCATGAGGAAGTTGACTGTTTTGAGCAGAAGTTCACTGTTTCAGTCAGTTCTTTGATGCAGTCCTTTCTGTTGTTGTTGTTGTTTCCAATATGCACTATGCCCAGCTGCTTTGGACAAAAGCTCAGGGGGCCCTACACAAGAAATACTTACAACTAGGTAATTGGCACTAGCATCCACAGATGAGGGATACTATTAATCGTTTGTTTTTCTGGGACTGTGTTACTTCACTCAGCATGATGTCTTCTAGCTCCAGCCATTTTCTTGCAAAGCTCCTGATGTCGTCTTTCTTTACTGCTGCATAGAACTCCATTGTGTAGTGTTACACATTTTCTCTATCCACTCATCAGTTGAGGCGCATTTGGGTTGGTTCCAGCTCCTTGCTATTGTGAAGAGAGCTGCAATAAACATGGCCGTGCATGTATCTCTGTGGTGGGGTGAGCCTTGAGGGTACATGCCCCGGAGTGGTATGGCTGGGTCGGGTGGCAAGTTCATTCCAAGTCTTCCAAGGGTTCTCCACACTGCTTTCCAAGTGGCTGTATGAGTTTACATTCCCACCAGCAGTGCATGAGTGTTCCCCTTTCCCCACAACCTCTCCAGCACTTGGTATCATTTGTTTTCTTGATCCTAGCCAGTCTTATTGGAGTAAGATGATATCTTAAAGTGGTTTTGATTTGCATTTCCTTAATGATTAGTGACATTGAACACTTCTTAAGGTTTCTCAGCCATCTCTAATTCCTCACTTGTGAAGTCTCTGTTCAGTTCTTTGCTCCATCTATTGAGTGGGTCATTTGTTTTCTTTTTTCTTTGTTTGTTGAGTAGTTTATATATTCTGCACACCATTAATATTGAGAGCACTTTGAAAACAACACAGCTTTGTTGTGCCCAGGGAGAGGAAGTTGACGAAAGTATAAGTGATGGCAGAAAATCTCCAATGATCTGCACCTTCATGGACGGTGCCTTGGTCCAGCATCAGCAGCCAGTTGGGAAGCAAAGCACAGTAACAAGAAAATTGAAAGATGAAAAATTAGTGGTAGATTATGTCCTGAATGATGTCACCTGTACTCAAGTCTATGAAAAAGTAGAATAAAAATTTTTATCATCACTCTGGAAAGGAATTAGCTGAGAGAGTGAATAAGTTCTGCTCAGTGAGTAAATTTCAAATACCAATATTCTCTGTTTTATTTGCTTTCATTACTTGATCACAAACATTTTATATACAGCCCATTTTGAAGTGTAGACTTAGAGGAGAATCATCCCTTTGATTACTAAATAAGCATGTTCTTGCTAAATAAAATACAAACCCATCACAGTAACATTCAGGTTTTAAGTTAAAATTTGCTTGTTTGTGTTTTTTTAATGGAAACATAACTTTATTGATAGTTTAGGATTACAATAGACAGTTACACACAAAAATAGACAATTTTAAGACAATGAAGTATAAAACTACAGCACGTGGGCTAATACTCTTCACCCTCACCATCTCCTTCAGTATTATCTGCTCCAAATTCCTCAAAATCCTCCAGGGCAGCCATATCCTGCTAGGCCTCAGGGAACTCCCCTTCTTTCACACCTTCACCTAGGAAGCAGTATACAAAGGCATGCTTGGCATATGTCAGGTCAAACAAAGGTCTAGGTCTGCCTAGGCTACAGAAGTAACTGTAGTGTTGTTGCTCAGCATGCCCCAGGCTTCAGCAATAGCTGTAGTGTTGCTGCTCAGGATGCACGCCCTGTACCTTGGCCAGGTCTCCACCAGTAGGAGGCTGGTAACTAATGCCAACCTTGAAGCCAGTGGAGGATGCTGTGCTTCCTCTTGATGGAAGCAATGGTAGCAATGACATTCTTGGGAACCATATCACCGTGGTACAATAGACAGCAGCCACGTAGTTACCATGGCAAAAGTTCCATTTTTCCATCTGGTTGGCTGGCTCAAAGCAGGCATTCGTGATCTCTGTTATAAGCTGTGTTCATGGTAAGCATTCTCAACCGAGATGACAGGAATATATGTGCTTGGGGGATAAGAGGTATGACACTAGATTGGACTGGAAGTCCATCAGATCAACATTCAGAGTTCTATCTAAGCTCAGGGAGGCAGTAATGGAAGAGACAAAATTTGGCTATGGGACAGTTAAGGTTAACTGTAGGTTAGACACTCAATATGAAGGTTTCTTTGATGGATGTCACAGATGGCCTCATTGTTAACCAAGAAGGCACAAATCAGAGTGCTCCTGGGTGGTGTGGATGCTGAGAATGGAATTGTAGGGTTCAAAAACAGTGGAAACCTGGGGACCTTGATAAATGAAGAACTCCACATTGAATTTCTTTCCATAATCAACAGAGAGATGTTCAAGCAACAGCAGGTAAGTGAACCCAGAGCCAGTTTTCCACCAAAGTTTTAGAAACGTAAGAAGCCCTGTGCACTGGTCAGCCAAATTATTAATTCGGTCAAAGACAAAGTCAATGATCTTCTGTCCATGTGCATATTTATCAACAGCATTTGCCTTGCCTGTAATGAGCTGCTTAGGGTGGAAGAGCTGGAAGGAGTTACCAGTGTGAACTTCATCTGTGACCATGGGTTTGAGGTCTGCCTAGGAACACTGCCCTGGGCAAATACTTGCCAGTACCTATCTCACTGAAGAAAGTATTAAAGGAGTCATCTCCCAGAATGGCCTTGGCATGTGCCCATCAGGTTGGAGACCAGCTTGACCAATGTGAATGGAGATGCACTCACACATATCTGGTCCTTGAAGAGGTCCACAAACATTGAGGAAGCGAAGGGAAGGAGACAGATATTCCCCACAGTTATTAATTATATTTATTATTTGTTATATAAAATTCATTGTTTCTCTCATTTTTACAGTCATTTTTTTCTGTTATGTGGTATATATGAATATACAAACATATTTGAAAGTCAAAGTGTAAGACCCTAAGCGACACTCCATGAATTCACAATTGTACTTCTTTTTTTTTATATTTTATTTATTTCTGTATGTGTATGAATGTACTGTCTGCATGCAGGTCTGTGCACCCGTGTCGTGCAATGCTGCGGCGGTCAGAAGAGGGTCTCGAATTCCCCTGGAACTGGAGTTCTCCTGGAACTGGAGTTTCAGACGGTTCTCAGCCGCCATGTGGGTGCTGGGGATCGAACCCGGTTCCTCTGTAAGAGCGGTCGGCGCTCTTAACCGCTAGGCCATCTCTCCAGCCCCTACTTTTTTTTTTTAATGTGTATGAGTGTACTGTCTGCATGTAGGTAGGTGCACCCGTGTCTTCCAATGCTGTGGAGGTCAGAAGACGGTGTCACATTCCCCTGGACCTGGAGTTAAAGACAGTTCTTAGCCACCATGTGGGTGCTGGGAATCAAACTCAGGTCCTCTGCAAGAGCAGTCGGTGCTCTTAACTGCTGAGCCATCTCTCCAGGCCCCAGAATCGCACTTCTAACTATATAAGTTCATTAATATGTACTGAGCTCGGGACTGGCAAGTGTTTGAGTGGCTGCCTTAATCTAGCACCATGGTGTTTTTTATTTGTGAGTTTAGTAAAATAAAGTAATTTTTATATGAAAACTAGAACCTCCAAATAGTTGATAAATTAATAAGAAGAACAGATAAAATTCAAGGAGATAAAATGATTATTAGATCAAATATACACTAAATTAGGAGAAGGCAAATATCACATTTTTCAAAGGAAGGTATCGGTAATTGGTATAATAGTAAGGGAAAACAAGTACATTCAATAAGGTAAGACATTGTTTAAACTTTATCCATAATGTGTAACAAAAATTTTAATTTGTGGGCAATAAAATTAATTAGAATATTATAAATGCAATTCTTCAATTATTGGGATTTCCCGAATGATCATCTGTTGAATATGTAACATTATACTAGAATTGAGCAAAGACTGAGAATCAAGAAAGAGAACAGAAATATCTATACAGCACTCAAAAAGTTATAGGAAAGCTTACCTAGGTTACAATGGAAAGAATATAATGTAAAAAATAATATAAAAGAAAGTTAACAAGAGGAAATATGATTATAGGGCTTTAAAACTAGGCAGAGAATTAACATAACAGGACTTGACAACTCAAAAGAGCAGGGTATAGATCAGTAGTAAACTGGAAGAGTACATACTTAGCAATGTTGAAGGCTCTTGGTTCAATCTTCAGCTCCCTCATACCCGAGAAAGGAAACAGGAGATAGCAGAAAACAGTAAGATTCTACTACTTTAAGTATGCATATATATTCTGTGGACTTGGATTATAATCTGTGGTATTGTTATGACCTTATAGTTTTCTTTTATTATTTTTTTATGTGGATGAATGTACTGTCTGCATGTAGGTTTGTGCACCCGTGTCGTGCAATGCCATGGAGGTCAGAAGAGGGCGTCGGATTCCCCTGGAACTGGAGTTAAAGACAGTTCTCAGCCGCCATGTGGGTGCTGAGGATCGAACCCGGGTCCTCTGCAAAAACAGTCGGCGCTCTTAACCACTAGGCCATCTCTCCAGCCCCGACCTTATAGTTTTCAATATATAGAAAGATTCTAAGAGACTGATACAGAAATAGGTATGATTGTGTATTCATACGTATATTCTCTCTGCTGCATAGGACTACAATGTATGACATCACTGCCACAATGATCATACCAAGCATCCAGACCTTGACTTCTAAATACTCTTCTTTAGCAAAAAGAATTTGTGAAGAATATGGCTCATTCCAAGGTTGAGGCAAAGAAAACAGAAACAAACATTTTGTGGGACCAGTAAGTAAAGAGATGCTCAAAAGTGACAGGGACATGTTAAAAGGACATAGAAGTCAATGCAAAAGCACTCCAGATTTGGCATATCTGGAGTGAATTCAATAAATAATTGTAATAAAATCATAATTCATTGTAGCTCATAAAATGCAAAAATTCATTATAACAACAATGCTGCACACTGAATACATCGTTATCTATATAAACCAAAAATAGTGAAAATGTACTACAGTAGAATTAAAGTAATTAATATAGAAAATTAAAACCAACTTTGATGAATTTAACTGTAGCAATCATTCATACCAGAATCATTAATAGATGCTAAAATTAGTGAAAAACAATGCTAAAATTAGTGAAAAACAAATTGTGTGTACTGTCTCACAATATTGCCCTGTATAGTCTCATAAGATCAGTTCACAGTATTTTTTTTTTTTTTAGTTTTTTTGAGACAGGGTCTCCCTGTAGCCCCAGCTGACCTGGAACTCACTCTGTAGACCAGGCTGACCTTGAACTCACAAAGATCCGCCTGCCTCTGCCTCCCAAGTGCTAGGATTAAAGGCATGCGACACCACACCCGGCCAGTTCACTGTATTTACAAAGTGAAAAAAGTGACTTTATAGTGGATAAACTTGGCAGACACATCCTGACCAAGCTGTCAAGGTTAACTCAAGATAAAGTGCCTCATATCTCGCATATGCAGTTATCAGTAGCCAAGTAAAAACACAAGAGAAAATTATACCCTCTTAGGATACAACAGGGCAAATACATATATTAATATATTTACAAGACTACAGATACAGGGCTAGAAATGTAGCTCAGTTGAAAAGTGCTAGCCTAAAATGTGCAAAGTCCTTCATTTGATCCTCAGGAATACAAAAAAAGTTTAAACATAAACAAATAGTTGAGTAAACAAAATTTCGTATGAGAATGCACTCAAATTAGTAAAATCAACAAAACTTAATTAAACATTCTTGGTATAAAGTTATCAACATTCACACATGTCCTAGTTATCACAACAGATATGTTTCTGATAATTTCAGAATTTAAATATTACTGTGGAATCTAAAAAGTGTCATAAGGCAATTTTTCCTTCCAAATAAATCACTTGTCATAAGCTGTAGGTATTCTATAAATCTAATTTTTATTTTAATTGCATAAAACCATACAGCCTGTGATTGTTTTTAGATTACATTTAAACTATCTCACTCTATATAATTATAGACATCAAACATTTCTTTTTAAGTCTAACTATATTTGCATTATGCCACACTACCATACATGAAGTAAGCAGAAGAGATATAATCCCATTATCATTAACATTTCACCTTTTGTGTACAGAATAGAAGGTAACAGAGACCCAAGTGCCTTGAATATGACATAAATATAGAACTATGTGCAAAAAAGACAGCATAACACTGTACTTAGGGCAAAGTATGAATTCAAATTTTCCAGCTCTACAACTTACTACCTACATAACTTTTATTGATTTGCTTAGCTTCTGTGTCTCACAGTTTTCTCATCAATAAAATAGAGCTATTGGTACACACATTATAGCTCTCTTGAGAAGAGTAACTATGAAGAGCAAATTTTTAGTATGCCTGAATCTCTAGGCTGGATCCCAAGCACAGCAAAGAAGACAAAATACAAAAATGTGCATTGCCATACCAGGATCGTACTTGGCACGGAATACTTCATAGAGGGAAAATTATTTCATGGCCACGAGCCATACTTCTACTCTTGGTAAATTCTGACCACCGATTGCAGGGCACATACTACGGTTTAAATTACAGAAACCTATCCACTGCACACACAAAAAAACCCTCACAAACACTTGTATAGAAGCATTATAATTTTACATAACATTTATATCCATATCATAAATCTACATGCTTACCCCACTGACAATGAGTTTCTATAATTACCTTAATACAAAAATATGCTATGCCCATCACTAGAAATGACCTTCCCAACTTAAACTCGCCTTGTTTTCTTTTTGTTAGCATTTCAGTATAAGGATTATTTTACTCTAATTAATGAACACTCTCCCTAAAATTCTTGCACATATTTATGATATCCATATTTGACATGAATTCAGAGATAAGAAATCACAAAGCTGTGAAAAATAAAGTGATTTGAAAAGCAATAAACTTCCTAATATTAAAAAAAAAAATCCACCAGGGGGCTGGGGAGTTGCCTCAGTGGTTAAGAGCATCAACTGCTCTTGCAGAAAACCGGGGTTTAATCCCCAGCACCCACATGGCGGCTGAAAACCGTCTTTAACTCCAGTTCCAGGGGAATCCGACACCCTCTCCTGACCTCCGCGGCATTGCACGACACGGGTGCACAAACCTACATGCAGACAGTACATTCATACACATAAATAAAAAAAATAAAAAATAAACCTCAGTAGGAGGTGGAGAAATGGCTCAGCAGTTAAGAATACTTCTTGCTCTTGCAGAGGACTTGGGTTCAGATCCCAGCACACACAAAATGGCTAACAACTGTCTTTAACTCCAGTTCCAGACATTCCATCTTCCTTTTCTATTCTTTGTGAGCACTGCACACATTTGGTGCAGTTACATACACCCAGTCCAAAAAAAAAAAAATAATAAACTCATACAGATAAAATAAAATAATAAAACCCTCAATACTAGACAACTTCAGTCAACAATTAGCCCCACCATCATCCAGTTTCATTCTGGAGAATGTCACCAATATCTCTATCACAAGTATGGAGAGCAGATGCCATTCATAGTTTTGAGATGACTAAAACTTTCTTTTAACTAGGATATTTATTTGTGAATCAGAAATAAACAAACTCAAAACCCCTGGATTTAAGAAAGACACAAAATACTAAAGTTAGGAAAATGGGATGTAAAGTTTTTTCTTTAAAAATCACATAGTAAGAAAACAATTACTTTAAAAATACTCGTCACTTTAAGAATTCAAGGAAAGCTTGCTCCTGAATTCTGCCAATCATAAAAATTAATTTCATTTTAATATAAGCAGATTTAAATTGGCATGTGGTGTTTTTATACATACCTGTATAATTGGTATCTGGTGTACATTTATTTATAGCAAGATTTAAAAAAGGAGAATTGTTTCATGAATGGTCCCCTGGGGCAAATGCTATAAACAGCAGGTACTAAGATGATTTTCAAATGAAGTATTTTCTATAGCACAATTATAATTTTTTTTCTAATAGTGGTAAGCCCTGATTGTCTAAACCTTACCCCATTAGCACTCTGCATCAAAAAAAGATATTAAATCATGTCTACTTTGATAGAGAAAAATTATAGCATGTATAATTAACCATTTGATATGCATGAGTCTTCAACAGATTTTCCATCATAATTATGTTGTAGTTACAAGAATATAAAACTTGCTTTTCTTACCTTAAGGACACACTTTCTGCAAGAGAGAGAGAGAGCAATGTGATGGAAGACATGCTGAGTGCTATCAGGAAGCTAGACAGCTCCCTTAAAAATGCGCCCAGAAAATCTACATGCTTACCCCACTGACAATGAGTTTCTATAATTATCTTAATTATAATTATAAACATAACATCTGGATTTAAAAGACTGATGATCACTCCACCATAAGGCCTAAACCATAATCTCATATTAAACTTTTTAAAGCATTTTTATGATTACTCAAATGTAACGTTTAAATAAGTTGCCACACACTTAATTTTTCACAGGTTAAGTGAAATTAAGGACAATGGCCTTCAAACTGGTGAACATTTTCTGGAAACAAATCCATTCATTCCTTCCCATTTGCCTCTCACAGAAGGATAGAGGGTGGGACTACCCAGATAACTCTTGTAGGAGACAGTTTGGCATTACTTCTACATTCCTAAATGCAAGTGGAACTTTCTGCTCTGTCATTTCACATCTACAACTCCCCCACTCTTTTAACCCAGAAAGATCATTCGCATTTTAAGAATAGAGAATTTTTTCTCTTCAAACAGGTGATAGACACATTCTTAATTTGTTTACGTGCCTTTTGAGTTAAAAAAACTTTAACAAAACTCCATAACTTAAATTTAATAGAAAAATAAAAGATGCAAAATACCTGAAGCATGGGACTAAGTTTTACCTTTCTCTGATTGAAATGTGACTTTTACATTTGTATAGGAAAGATGTCAACAGAGGAAAACTGGTCAGAACTTTACTGTCCTGAGGTAGGGGGTATACTCAAGTTGCTTAAGAAAAGGACATAAGGAAAAAAACTTCATCCAGAGCACAATTTTAGAAGAACCAAAACATTTAAGCCAAGTTTAACGAGTGCTTGGGTTGGGTGCAAGAAGTGACAAAGCTAGCTGGAAGGCAGGGAAACACCAGAGGAGTTTAAGAGAGGAGGAAAAGTTTTAAATACACACGAGAGCCTAGTGATCCATTAATAAGCGCCCCCCCCCCCCGCCCCCAGCCCTGGCTTATGCTCTTGCTCCAAGAAGAAATGTAACTGCAGGCAAGCAAGGGGCCCTGTTTTCAAACACTTGAAATTCTCCCTGGAACTAGCATTGTCAATTACGTTTCTTTCTAGTGAAAGAGATTTTGACTTCTCTAGCCAAGGCCAAGGAGAAAGGAAGGTAAAGGGACTAGTGGTTTCCGCATAAGCGGGCGGTGATAGGGCGAGAGGGAGGACTTACCGCAGCCTCTGCGGGCTGCCCCCAAAGACTCAGCGCCAGTAAGAAGCAGCCGGCGGCCAGGCGCTGCCCACGCACTTTCATTCTTCTCAGGCTCCCGCAGCTCCTTCAGCACCCGCACGAAATCCCTGGCCCCTGCTGACCGATTGACATAATCTTGACGGGTTATTGGGAAAGAGTAAGAGCAGGACAGGGACAGGGAGAGTGTCCCAGTTATGCCGGTGCACTCGAGAGAAGAGAAAGCTCTTATAAGAGTGAAGAGATTAAAAAGGATTTTTTTTTTTTTTTAAGAAGAACAAGAAGAGAGAAGAAGCTGTTCTTTCCTTCCCCTTCCCCTTCCCCTACCCAGAGCCGGTCTCTCGGGAACACTTTTGCCTTCTGTTCGGACTTGCAAACTTTGCTCACCCAAGTCCTACCAATCTACTTTCCTAGCTCTCTTTGCCACACCACCCCCTCCCCGCCTGCACTGGGATGTATCACTCCGCCACTGCTTCATACTGCACCAGCAACCTGCGAGCAAGTGACTCTCAGTTATTTGGGGGGGGGACGGGACTTCTAGGCCAGTTGACTTCAGGAGTCCAGCCACAGAGTTTTTTATTCTTTCATCTGCAACTCTCCTTGATAGTACTCTTTCCTGAACAGTTCGTCTTTCTCCCTGGTGTGAGCATCAGAGCCAATTACAAATAGACCTGAGCTGGGACTATTTTTTAGCGGAAGGATTTAAAAGAGACTGCTTTTAATTGTTAATCATTAGAAACAAATTTTAGACTCTGCACTCAGGTCTTTGCACTCCCAAGTGCACATAGAACATAGTATAGATAGATAGATAGATAGATATAGATATAGATATATAGATATATAGAAGATGAGAAAATATTTGAAAGACAAAACAAAGAAGATGAACATATATAAAGATTTTGTGAAAACTTTAGGCATGTGATAAAATTGGATGCATTAAGTAGGTTAACGGCTATATGTTTCAATGTCACAGCCACATCTTTTTACTTAGATACACTGAATACCATTATTAATATGTACCATCTATATTGAGCTAGCAGAGAAGATAATGACTCTCATAATTATGTTTCACAAGGATTTAAAAAAGATAAATAACATTGGTGTAATTCTTTACAAAAAACTCAAACACCTAATTGGAAATAGCTATATGGTGTCAAAAGTACTTGAATTGATGTCTCCTCAATAAAGTAGACATGAATATTCGAAGACGCTGACAGTTTTTTGTTGTTGTTGTTGTTTTTAAGTACCAAAAGACCCAGAAAATAACATGGACTCCTTGGAGGATCTTTCAATAATTTGCTGAAGAATTGTTTAGAACATTTCTATTATCTCAGTCCCTGGGATTGACTGTGTTAATTAACTGTCCCTGGATTTTGGATCTGTTTTGCGGGGACCAATTCACCTTCAGGTTCTACTGAGTTTAGAATTTTGTAGATTTACAACTCCAGAGACTCCCTCAGATTCCCAAATGCTTAGTGTACAATCAATTAGAACAATTTGGGCCTATGAGCAAGCGCTCTTTCAGGTCCATCTGTCTATATAGTAGTAGTAAACCTAAGTCTAGTCATGTGTTACTTTATGGAAATGTATGGTGTTTAGTTGCATAGGTCTTCGTGAATAGGTCGTCCCTAGAGACCTGTACATGAAGCTGTGGAACTGTTGTATGTAGAGGTGCTAGAAATTGAGAAAGACAACCGGCTTCCCATGGTAGGGGGGATGATTGACAGCAGGCAGCTCCGCCCTAGTTCCCCTCCATTCCTTCCTCTCCTGGCGCATGGAACTATCTCCTGAGTGGTGCAAGTTGTAGCGGACACTGCTGAGTGTGTTTCCCTTCGGGGCACTTTTTATCCAGCAGCTGACTTTAGTTTCTTCTAAACTAAGCCACTTCGTCCACTTACAGTGTCCTGAATAAGGAGCAAACTGCCAAGCATCAACCGAGCCCACGGAGCCTCTGATGAGCCAGCGCCGCGGAGCCGCTTAGCAATCTCCCTGGACCCAGCTGCAGAGGAGCCGCAAGCATGCACCCTGGGTGAGCCGTGGCTGCTCATACCCCCTCCTCTTTCTAACTTTGGGCAACTGCCCGGCTCGAACTATAGTGATACTTCTGTAACTGTAGAAAAAGTGAGAGCAGCTATCAAAAAGTAGTTTGGGTTGGGGGGAGGGCACTGATAGACTCAGGATCCTGTAGTCCAAAGAACCCATGTTGCTCACCCTGCTTCTTCTTTCAGGTTTTGGCTGCTCCTGGTTTCCTTGTGCCTGACACAAGAACTGGCAGAAGCGGTAAGACTTTACCAGACCCTTTCCCTCCTCCTCTTTTGACCTGCCTCCCCTTTTCCTCCTCTTGTGTTTGTGTTGGGGGTTATAGGGGACTGCACCATATAGTAGTTCCCACTATCCTTTCTAAAAGAAGTTAATAGGGTTCTTAAAAAGGAATAGCAAATACGATGTTAGTCTAATGCCCTTGGGACTCAGGAATCTTCCAGTCCTAAAACATTGACCTCGGTTTGGAAATAGAGGCAGAAGATGCAAGATGCACACATTACTGAGCCTCTTCAGGACACCTTCAGATGACTTCTGATGCCTTTTTCTGCAGACCTGCAAAGAAGAACATAGCTTTCCCTAGTCCTTAAAAGCACGGATCGACACGTTAAGTTCCATAGCATCAAGGACTGAGACGTGAAAGTACCAGGAATCCTGAGAATTAAAGTCCATATTTACTTGTGAGCCCTTTTCTGCATCGAAAAAGTCGAAAGTTAAAATGGTTAGGACAGGAAAACTTAACCTTTATGACTGCTTAGATACAGTACCTCAAATTATTTAGAGACTCCAGGCAAATGTATTTCTGTAGACATCTAGTCAAAAAAAGTTTAATAGGTCCCAGAAAGTAGGTAAACCTCCAATGGAATTAATGAGATAATTTCACAAAAGCAGAGTGACTAAATAATCAGCCATGCTAGTTTTCCAGTTGAACTAGTTCCTTATTTTGGCAGAAATATGCTTATTGTGCTGTTCGAATACGAAGTGGTTAGTTATTGAGTACCACTTCACTACTTTATTTACAATATAGAAAATAGATGAATATTTGACATATTTATCTTCTGAGTTGTAATCATTTTAACTGATTGACTGTTTTTTAATATTTTAAAATACTATTTTAGAGCCATACTTAATTCTATTTAATACACTCACCAATGCACTTCTGAAAAAAAATATGTCACTTTATCCTGACATGATGTCTTTGAGAAAATATCGTGAAGATGAAATGATTTTCCTTATGAACAAAGGATAATGCCAGAAAACTTGAATTCTAAAATTTTGTCACCCCGTAATTCAGAGCATCAGCTCTTATGGAAGTTTATCCTAGGCTTTGTAAGGGATATTGACCTCAAACTCTTGTGTACTTTTTTAAAAATTTTTATTTATTTATTTATGTGTATGAATGTACTGTCTGCATTTAGGTTTGTGCACCCATGTCATGCAATGCCGCGGAGGTCAGAAGAGGGTGTCAGATTCCCCTGGAACTGGAGTTCTCCCAGAATTGGAGTTATAGACGGTTCTCAGCCGCCATGTGGGTGCTGGGGATCGAACCCGGGTCCTCTGCAAGAGCAGCCGGTGCTCTTAACCGCTAGGCCACCTCTCCAGCCCCTTGTGTACTTTTTGATTTGAGTCCTCCAGTATACAAGTTTAGTTGAGTTTCCTCAAGGGATTATGCTACATTTATTGAAAATATCAGCTTTTGGTTATAGTTTGTAAAAGAATCTTGCCACTTGTAAAAATGTCATACTTGAGTAGAATATCTCCAGTAAAATCTTTATTTTCAGATTCTGACTGAGTTTATGCAGTATACATTTGGGAAAACATAGATCATTCTAGATAGGCAAACTTTAAGATACTACAACCTTTCATTTGATATAGTGGGGGATAATAATGTATTTAATTCTTCAAAGAATTGCAGTGAGTCTCCAGAGTTGGATTGTACTATTTTGTCTCATTATTTTACCACATTATCTGCTATGTCAGCTGCAGTAACCATGGTAAGACTGAAATAAACCTTGAGGTCCACTGACAATACTTAACGTTTTTACATTAAGTTGACAACTGATTCATACAGTGTTGTTTACTTAGGCACAGAATCGTTGGTGCTGTGAACTGATTTTTTAATTTATTTTGGGACATGAGAAAGAGAGGGAAGTCACAAGATACGTTCTCAGAAGATTTTTTAAGGGGATTTTTTTTTCTTTTATATTCTTTGCACTGGATTCTCATTTATCTTGAATGGTTCTTATCTCAATTCCAGTTTATTCTCCATGTTTGTAGTTTTTCACTTCTCAGATAGTTGGAGGCATTTAAATTGCTAGTACCTCAGGAATAGTTTGACAAGAATTCTGTTGTGTTTCATTATGAAAGAGTCTCTTGACTCTGTGAGAATTAAGTTGCCGATAGTGATGTATTGGTAAACATTTATCAATAGGGTCATTGAGCTGCTTTCGAGCTACTGGTTTTTAATGAACTTACAATTTCATATAGAGGAATGGAAAGCTAAATATTAAAATCCAGAATTTAATTATGAGTTCCTATAGAATTTATTTTAAAAGTCTGATGATTTTCAAGTGATATGTCTGCCTAGGATTCCAGAATAGCCAAGAATCTTTTGGGTAAATGAAAAAGTACAATAAGGTGCTATTGTAGGTTAGATGAAACATGTAGAAATTTAAATAGATGTAGCTTCTAACTCTCTAGAAATTTGCTTTTTCATAAAACACTGATCTTTATGTTTCATAAAACATAAACCATTTAACAGCAAATTATCTTCGTGGCTATATCCTATTAGAAAAGATTGGAAACATACAAATTTCATTGTAAGCCATCATGTCCAGGAGATAATATAACACCCCAAAGCAATAAGGGTCCTTATGTTTTATCTCACTTTCCTTGTATCCAAACATGCACTCATTAGTAAAAAGTTTCTGATACATCCAAGAACCTGTAAAATCAAAAGGCTAGTGGGACATTTTATGTGGTAAAGAGAGTGAAAGGTGAAAAATATCTCTGTTAGCCATGTTCAAGTCAAGATCTGACTATAATAGCAACTTCTTTCTTTAAAGGTGTAACTTACCCAGGCTGGTTCTTCAACTTGTCATTGGCCTAGTTGTTACTGCAGCCATGAAAGTATCAATGTTATTTTAATGAAGTTCAGAGCTATTGGCAGATACTGGCTGCTAGGGGAGGGAGAGTCATTCTTTGGGGATACATCCCCTGGGACTTAGCCAATGCTCTACTGGATGGTCCTACAATCATACACATACTGAAAGCTGTAAGTGGACTGAGTAGATTTATATCTATATCTATATCTATATCTATATCTATATCTATATGAAATTGGGAGGCTGAAATGGTGAAGATATTAAAGAAGTTGGAGGGGAAGGAATGGGGGATGAACTACCTCGAAACACATTGTATACATGTCTGAAATTCTCAAAAACTCAGTTAATTCTTTTTAAAAAAGGAATCATGAGGGCTGGAGAGATGGCCTAGCAGTTAAGAGCGCCGACTGCTCTTGCAGAGGACCTGGGTTTGAACCCCAGCACCCATATGGAGGCTGAGAACTCCAGTTCCAGGGGAATCCGACACCCTCTTCTGACCTCCGCGGCTTTGCACGACACGGGTGTACAAACCTACATGCAGACAGTACATTCATACACATAAAAAAATAAATTAAGAAAAGTTAAAAAAATAAAAAATGAATTAATCAAATAGCTTTCTACTTTAAAATCAAGAGGATTATTTGCCTTGCCTAGGCCCTGTCATAAATTATTTAAATAGTTTCCTGCTTTGGTGTTAGAAAGTATTGTGTTAGCTAGGCATGAATAGTTACAACATATCACATGCAAATGAATTTTCATATGAAGAGACAATAGTTATCCTAAGGGGACTAAAGATACATATTTGAATGTATGACCACACCATCAAATGAAACATCAAATGACAATGAGCATAGATAATACATGAACAATAATATATTTACGTTATTGACAGGCTAAAGATAAACATGTTTAGCCTGGTGTGGTGGAACACGCCTTTAATCCTAGCACTTGGGAGGCAGAGGCAGGTGGATCTTTTGAGTTCAAGGCCAGCCTGGTCTACAGAGTGAGTTCCAGGACAGCTGGGACTACAGGGAGACCCTGTCTTGAAAAGACCAAAAAAAAAAAAAAAAAGATAAACATGTTTTAGGGCAGGAACAGAGGATATAATAGATAATTATTTAGTGCTTTCTTAAAGAAAGCTATATTACCTTTTCACAAATATATTAGGTATCTTGATGGGTATAATGAAATATATTTAGTTTCCACTGTCATCTGGTTAATTTTTACATGCTTTTATTTTGAGGCAGATCGTTAGGCCCAGGCTGCCCTTGATCTTCATTAGCTTAAGCGTCTTCTTCTGAAACCTGATCACTCCATCCATGCCTCAGTCTCCCAAACTGCTGGGATTGCAGATGTTTGTAATTAAGGAAATGTAAATTAAAACCACTTTAGATTGGCATCGTACCCCAGTAAGACTGGTCTTGATCAATAAAACAAATGATACCAAATAATAGAGAGGTTGTGGGAAAAGAGGAACACTCATTCACTGCTGGATGGATTGCAAACTCATGTAAACCCTATGGAAAGCAGTGTGGAGACCTCTTAAAAGACTAAAAATGAACTTACTATTTGACACAGTCATACTACTCCTGGGTATATAACCAAAGGATTCATCCTATTGCAGATATACGTTCACACCCATGTTTATTGTTGCTCTTTTCATAATACGAAAAGCTGGAAGCAACCTAGTGTCCCCTCAATGAGTGATAACACTGAGGTCTTTTGATCCATTTAGAGTTGACTCCCTTTTTGAGTTTTTAAATTTTTTATTGAAGTTCTTGCGATGGCATCATTGAACTTATATGCAGGTGTAAATGGAGGGAACGTTGAAGATATTATGTTGTGGAGTACACAGTCCCAGAAAAAAAAAAAAAAAAAAAAAAAAAAAAACAGGACAAATGGTATCCCTCATTTGTGGATGTTAGAGTTGACTTTTGTGCAAGGTGAACAGTAGCAGTTTAGTTTCATTCTTCTAGTTTGTGGTGATCCAGCTTTGCCAGCACCATTTACTGAAGATATTTCCTTTCCTCTATAGAGTGTTCTTGGCTACGTTGTCAAATATCAGATGGTGTACTGAGTGTTCCAGTTCTTTTTTTCATTTCAGCATGAGTTTTCTTCGGTATACCTGTCTCTTGTGAATTCAGTCTGAAGTTTATCATTATCTTCATTTAGTTTATCCCTGTATCCTTTAGTTCTTTGATTTCTTTGTTTGCATTTCCTTTAAATTCCTCAAATTTTTATTTGATCAGGTCTATGATGGTTCTTTTAAATCTGTGTCCTGGGTTACATCTATGGGGTCCTCATTGTAGCACTCTTTTACAGGATTGGTAGTATTTAGTGGTGACATATTATTTGGATTTTTCATGTGATTTTTTTGTTGTTGTTATTTTGACAGTGGATTTCTTTTGTTGTTTGTGATTCTGGTATGAAGCTCAAGTGTTTGTTGAATTGAAGACTGACTCTGATTTTATTCTTCAGGTGCCTTAGCTGTCTTCTTATTAGGTACAAAGGCTGGTTGGTCTAGGCTTCAGGTTCTCACTTCTGATTTTGTACTGGCAGGACCAGCCAGTTCTCTTCTAGCTACTCAAAAGTTCCTCCAGAGACCCAAGACAGGTATCAATCAGGCAAGTTTGAAAACACCAGAACCCACACCACATGAAACAGGGATGGACCCAGTTGTTCCCAAGCTAGGGCATAGGGAGTCTGGATCCTGCTCTCACCACTGAACAGAGGTCAGCTCATACACTCACTGGTAGGAGAGTGGAACCCACAGAACCACCATACCATGTGGAGTCCTCCTACTGACTCTCCAAGACTGGATGCAAATGTCTGAATCTGGGTCCAGGGCAGGGAAGCTTGCAGTTTTAAAATTCTGATTATTGTTATTCTTTTCCCCTCACTTATTATAATTGCCACTCTACTAGAAATGGTTGTTGAACCTATTGGGGAAACAGTTTAGAGAAAATTGTTCGATTGTTTTTTCAAGCTTCCTAAAGGAAAAAAAGGGTTAGGGTTATTATTAAACTTGTTCCACTTTGCCCAAATCTACTTTTATCTCTCCTGTCTTAAGTTTGTGACTTCCTATGGAGATCTTCGGCAAGGCACCTCTCCATGCATCTTTGATGTCTGACTTCATTTTTGTTTAACATCAATCGTGCTAGTTTGCCACTATAGCTTGATTTGGTTTACTCTTAATGAGGGGGAGTTTTTGTTACTCTTGAAAATTTCTCTGACCATAAAACACACTATACTATCCATCTTAGAGATGTTAGGCGTTCCCAAAATATTCTGTTACCTCTGGTTACTATGCCAAACTAGTCCTTGGAAGACAGATTTTCTCTTGAGGAGCGAGTAAAAGTTAAGTTATACTTTTTCTGTCTCCTATAAACATTCACTGACCTATTTTCCTTTACTAGGAGAAAGAAGGTTGCCAGATAAAAATCTAAAAAGCCTGCAGGGCGTGGTAGCACACACCTTTAATCCTAGCACTTGGGAGGCAGAGGCAGGCAGATCTTTGTGAGTTCAAGGCCAGTCTGGTCTACAGAGTGAGTTGCAGGACAGCTGGGGCTACAGGGAGACCCTGTCTTGAAAAGACCAATAATAATAATAATAATAATAATAATAATAATAATTCTATAAGTCCTAAATTCTGCTTGTAAGTGTATCAGATACCTTAAATTTGGGGATACATTTTAAATTCCTTTTGCCCTTTTACTATGATTAAATTGTGTAAATATCTTCTGGTCCCTAGCTTGAGATGAGATATCCAGAGTGCACTTATGGATAATAATGTTCATGCTCTTAATGGAGAAGAAATTATGTATTAAACATTCTTTAATTTTTATATCTGTCCACATATTTCTTTCCAAACAAATTCTCATATGATTCCCCAAAATAAAAACTAGAGAAAATAAGTACTTTCTTGAATATGTAAAATTTTAGCATTTAATTTTGAAGTCAGTAAAATGGAAGAAACCAAAAAGAACATATGAAATCTGAAATTGAGAGCCTTAGAACTTTCAGTTTGTAACTTGTCTCTTTTTAGTTTTGTTTTGCAGTGTGGAGGAAATTCTGTCCAAATAGTGGACAACATGACATGAATAACTTTTGCATTAATACGATGTCTTGCAATATCAAGATATTACTACCCACTTTAGGAGATGTAGCAAACAACCCTGTGTTTCCAGGCCTACACACACCAAATGGATATTTTTCTCTAACTATTATAAAGTTACCAACATGATGTCATATATTCTCGGCTATATAGCCATTTAAGAAAATTTTAGCAAATATTTTAAGACTGTAACAACAATGATGGCTGCCTGCAATGTTAGCATTTGAGAGACAAAGAAAGCAGGGTTTCCTGAGACAAGCTGGCTAGCTAAACTAGGTGGAATCAGTGTGTTCCAGGCTCAGCAAGAGACACTGCTTCAATAAATAAAGGGGATAATGATCAATAAAGACACCCTGTGTTAACTTCAAGCCTCTACATACATTTTCAAACACATGTATGTGTAACCACACACGCATGTGCATTCACACATGTGAATATGCTTATGCACATGCACACCACACACAAACAAATCATCTATTGTGTATATATACATATTATTTATCTATTCAGCTGCTAGTTGGCAATTAGGCTGGTTCCATATTGAAGCTAGTATGAATAGTGCTGCAATAAATACGGTTGTAACTGCTGAATCTTATACTTGTTCCATTTGACTTTCTACACTATTTCCTTGTTTTTTTTACCCTCTTGGTAATCTTCAGTCACTTTACTTGGCAAACATGGTAGCTAGCTCATATAGTGCAGATTAGTTACAATGTTCCCAACATTCCTGCTTATTGTACATGCTCAGTAAATTGTAGCTAGCATAAGCAGTGAATTTACACACTGGTGCACTGCATCTCCTCATTTTCATTCCTGTATTTAATATGTTGCTAGTAGACAGATTTTCCCAAGAAGACAACCAGCAATTTCTGCCTCAGTTTCCCACAGTGCTATTCATTAGCCTATTAATAAGCCTATAAACTATTAGCAGCCCTAGTTAAGGCAGAATAAGTGTTCTTTAGAGTCTTTAGGAGAAATTAATTGAGGTAAAGATTAGCCTCCAATTTTATAGCTAGAGAGCTGCCAAGAAGACTCAGTGGTGAAGTGTAATTGTTGCTCTTCCAGAGGACTTGATTTTGGTTCCCAGAGCCCATGCCAGGATGCTCACAACCATGTGTGACTCTAGCTCCAGGAAATTCTATGTCCTTTTCTGGCCTCCTAGGGCATCAACACATATGTCCCCATACTCATAAGTACATATGTATACACAGAAACATATAAACAAAATAATTTTGTAAAAGTTCTCTAGGGATAGTTAATTAATTAAATTTTATTTTATGTATATGAGTGTTATGCCTGCGTGTGTGCAAGCATATCTGTGTCATGCAGTGCCCACGAGGGCAGAACTGGAGATACAGACAGTTGTTAGCCACCATGAGGTTACTGGGATTCAAAGCCAGACCTTCTACAAGAACAACAAGTGCACTTAACCTCTGAGCCATTTCTCCAGCCCCAAGGATATATATGTAATATAATCTTATAATTTATAACACTTTTCTTAGCCTGGTTACCCTTAAATGCTCTTAAGGGATAAAAAGGCAGTTCCTCCTCCCATGTTTATTCAGTTTTTCTCACACTGTGGTACATATACAATCACAAATGTAGGTCTTAACTCTCTCTGTTTCTTTTTTTTAAGTGAATTTTTATTGAGTGCATTTCATACATTTCTTAATCAAATTTAGACTTATTACCACATCCATGCCCACTCCTTGTGCCCCCCACCCCCACTAGAGCTCATGGATTCTGTCATACATGTTAAGTCCTGTCTTGCATCTTTTTTCTCAGTCTTTTATAACCTTTTCAATGCAGAAGTTTACTGTTTTGGTCAGTTCTTTGAATAGGTTTTTCTCTCCCTTTTTTGTTCCCTTTAATTTTATATTATTCCAAAATATGCATATATACACTCCACACATAAATCAAAATTACCAAGTCTGAAAATAAACTATAGGTTAATTCCAAAACACGTTTAGGAATTCATATTTTAACAGTAAAGTTGCATGCAGGTAAAAAGAAGTGTAACTTTACATTCTTATTTTTTAGAATATGAATAAATATCTTCCACACATATATGGTAATTACAATGTGAGAATACAAGTGGTAGGTCCATTCTAGAGCCCATTAAGAGATTCAGCTTGGAATAGCAAAGTTGCTTTCAGATACAATGAAATATAATAATAAATTTTCTCAGTTTGTGTGCCAATGGGGGACTTGTTGTTAGCATCCACAAATTAGGGAAAACTTTCACCTTATTTATTCTGGGACTGTGTTACTTCACTTAGGATAATGGCTTCGAGTTCCATCCATTTACCTGCAAAGTTCATGATGTCATCTTTCTTTACTGCTGCATAGCACTCCGTTGTGTAGATGAACCATATTTTTGTTATCCAGTCATCAGTTGAGGGGCATTTGGGCTGGCTCCAGCTCTTTGCTGCAATTAACATATCTGTGCACCTATCTTTGCGATAGGATGTGTATTGTGGGTATATACCCAAAAGTGGTATGGCTGGGTCAGGTGGTTGGCTCATTTTGAGTCTTTTAAAGGTTCTCCACACTGGTTTCCACAATGGTTGTATGAGTTTACATTCCCACCAGCAGTGGATGAGTGTTCCCCTTTCCCCACAACCTCTCCAGCATTTGGCCTCTTTTGTTTTCTCGATCTTGGCCAGAGTTACTGGAGTGAGATGATACCTTAGTGTGGTTTTAATTTGTATTTCCTCAATTATCAATGATGTTGAACACTTCTTAAGATGTTTCTCAGCAATCTTTCCTTACTGGTGAAGTCTCTGTTCAGCTCTTTACTCCATATTTTGAGTAGGTCATTTGTTTTCTTACTTTCTTGTTTTTTGAGTAGTTTATATATGCTGGATATTAATGCTCTGTAAGCTGTATCAGTGGTGAAGGTTTCCTCCCACTCTTTGGGTTTTCTTTTCACTTCCTTGATTGTTTCTTTAGCTGTACAGAGTCTTTTGAGTGTGATGAGGTCCCACTTTTCAGCTGTTGTCCTTATTTCCTGTGCAGCTGCTGTTTGATTTAGAAAGTCTTTTCCTATGCCTATGTCTTGTAGGTTGCTGCCGAGTTTTTCATCTATCACCTTCAGGGTTTCAGGTTTCAGGTTGATATCTTTGATCCACTTAGAGATTATTTTTGTACAGGGCGAGAGGTAGGGGTTTAATTTTTTTCTTCTACAAATGGTGATCCAGTTTTGCCAACACCATTTGCTGAAATGCTATCCTTTGTCCATCCAGCTTTTTTGCTCCCTTTGTCAAATATGAGGTGGCTGAAATTGTATGAGTTCAAGTTTGGACCTTCAATTTTGTTCCATTGGTCAATGGGTCTGGTTTTTTGCCAGTACCAGGCTGTCTTTATGACTATAGCTATGTAATATAGTTTGAAGTCTAGTAAAGTAATCCCCCTGTATTGCACTTTTTGCTCAGGTTTGCTTTAGATATTCTGGGTCTTTTGTTTTTCCCTATGAATTTAAGGATTTTTTTCCAAGTCTGGGAGAAAGCTCACAGTGATTTTGATTGGGATTGCATTGATTCTGTATATTAATTTGAATAGAATGGACATGTTTATTATATTAATTTTTTCCAATCCATGAGCATGGGAGGTCTTTCCATCTTTTGATGTCGTTTTCAATTTCCTTCTTCAGGGTTTTAAAATTTTTGTTGTAGGGGTTTTTGGTGTCCTTGGTTAGGTTTATTCCCACGTATTTTTTGAGGTTATTGTGATTGGGAAGGTCTCCTTATATTCCTTCTCCAATTGAGTATTGTTGTAAAGAAAGGCTACTGATTTTTCTAGGTTTATTTTGTATCCTGCCACTTTACTGAAAGTTTTAATCATTTCTAGGAGTTTTCTGGTGGACTTTTTAGCATCCCTTAGGTAAACTATTATATCATCTGCAAAAAGGGATAGTTTTACTTCATCTTTTCCAATTAGTACTCCTTTAATTTCACTTCCTCGCTTTATTGCCCTAGTGAGCAATTCAAGCACTATATTGAAGAGGCGTGGCAATAGTGGACAGCCTTGCGGTATTCCTGCCTTTAAGGGGAATGCTTCCAACTTTTCTCCATTTAGGATGATGTTGGCTGTGGGTTTCTTGTATATAGCTTTGATTACATTGAGTAATGATCCCTCCAGTCCAATTCTCTCTAGGGCTTTAAGCATGAAGGGATGCTGGATTTTGTTGAAAGCTTTTTCTGCATTGATTGAGATGATCGTGTTTTTTGTCTTTCAGTACATTTATGTGTTTTAAGATATTTATTGATTTACATATGTTGACCCATCCCTGTATCTCTAGTATAAATCCAACTTGGTCATGATAGATGATTTTTTTGATGTGGGTCTGTATGCGATTTGCAAGTATTTTCTTGAGAATTTTTGCATCTGTGTTCATTATGGGTCTATAGTTTTCTTTCTTGTTTGTGTCTTTGCCTGATTTGGGTATTAGAGTGATGCTGGCTTCATAGAAGGAATTTAGAATATTTCTCTCTGTATCCTTTTGAAAAGTTTGAGTAGTAATGGTTGTAAGACCTCTTTAAATGTTTTTTTTTAGAATTCTGCTGTGAAACTCATCTGGGCCTAGGCTTTTTTTTTTTTTTTTAGTTGGGAGGCTTTTTGTTACATGTTCAATTTCCTCAAGTATTATGGGTCTGTTTAAGCTGTCAACCTCTTCTTGGTTAAGCTTTGGTGATTCCCAGGATTTCAGACATTCATCCAATTCCCTTAGGTTTTCAAATTTAGTAGAGTATGGGTTTTTGAAGTATTCTCATATGATTGTGTGGATCTTTGTCCGTTTTGATGTTTCACCATCCATCATGAATGCTATTGATTTGGAATTGCTTTTTCTTTCTTTTGCTTAACTGTGTTAGAGGTCTGTCTATTTTATCTTTTCAAAGAACCACGTTTTGGATTCATTGATTTTTTTGTATTTTTTGTTTGTTTGTTTGTTTCTATTTCCTTGATTTCTGCTCTGATTTTTGTTATTTCTTCCTGTCTGTTGGTTTTAGGGTTCATTTGTTGTTGTCTCTCAAGTGTTTTTAGCTGCAGTGTTAGATCGTTTATTTGTTCTCTTTCTGTTTTTTTATACAAAATTTTATTTGCACTTCATGAATGTAGAAAGGTCACGGTACTTCTCATGTCACAACACTCAGGACACACAATGTTATTCAAATACAGGCTTATATACCTTCACTAAGCAAAACAGTGCAGCTTAATAAAAGATATACCAAAGATAAACTTCACAAATTCATTGTCACCCCCCCCCAAAAAAATCTCAACACGATCTAGGCTTAATAGGGGTGAGATTCAGCATAAAGAGGAGAGATTCTCATTACAAAATACAGAATGTTTAAAGCAAAACAGTGCATCTTAATAAAAGATATACCAAAGACAAAGTTCACAAATTCATTGTGAAAAAAAAAAAGTCTCAGCACAGTCTAGGCTTTATAGAAGTGAGCCTCAGCATAAAGGGGAGAGCTTCTCATTACAAAATACAGAATGTTTAGGCTAATACACATGTGTTCTTTGATAAGAGTAAAAGTATCTCTTTAAAATTCCTTTATTACCATCATGTTTTTCTTTTTCCTATAAAGGGGAGAGGTAGGAAGGTTTCTCAGTATCTGGAAGGTAAACTTCATTAGGGCCCATTATAAACAGTCAACCCCAATATTATTCAGAGAGATGCTCAGTGTCCGTGACTCAGGGAGTCTGAAGTTCCTCATTCCTTAATGTTCAGATGGGTCAACCTCTCTGCTGTCATTCCCCAGTTCATCCTGCACAGCCATAAGTTGTATGTTTTCAGGCATTTAGATTGGTGATTTTTACCTGTGGGAACATAAAATTCTCCTCCCATTGTTAGTTTCAAGATCAGAAAAATTGAAAATTTATCAATAGGATTGGAACACAGAGTTTTCCATTTGTATCCCAGAAAGGATAGTACCCCACCTCCCACCTCCCTCTTTTGTTTTTAGTTTTTATGTGTTGACTATAGATGCTAAATTGTATTACACATACCCATAAACAGGAGAACAAGCATAAGCTTTCATTAAATTACAAACTTTCTCTACTATCATAAGGCTTCATTGGAAGGAATATAATGCTAGTACCTAATATTAATTACAGAATAAATAATTAAAAAAAAAGTTGTTATAAATGTGATGTTGTGTTAATTCAGAAAAATATATATATAGTCCATTTGGATACCTTAAACCCAAACAAATTATAATAAAACAATTAAATTTTATATTTCCCAATTAGTTCAATTGTATACCATTTCCACAAAACTACACCTAAATTTTAAACTAACTAAACAATGTCAACTAGGCCTTAAAATATCCTATACTTGGTGGATAAGTCTTGGGCAGAGTTGAGTTACCTGCTAAATAAATTTTACCCATAAACACTTTGCTCTTTAATGCTAGATGACTGGACCTAAGACTTCTATTATTTGGGAAGTAAAAATTTAAAGCTTAATTCCTTTGAAAATTGTCCTACAAAGTAAAAGAAAGTGTTACACCTGTGATGTTTTGTAATTTAGAAAAATATCGAGACCAACCCAATACAACTATAGAGATAAAAACAAACTAGCATTTATATATTACCAGTTGTTCAAATGTCAGTATCTAGCCCTTCTGTTTTTTTTTAGCACCAAGAATTCCTTCCATAAAACCATTTGCAGCAGTTGTGCCCCAGGCCCACCACGCCCAAGGGCTCCCACCATCCAGACTAAGGGTTGAATGTTAATCAAGTTGATCAGATAAGTGTCCAGACTAATTGTTGTAGTTTTACCATTCACCCCAAATCGCAGCCCCTACAATATCAATCACTACCCCCTCTTCCACGATTTGTTCCTCTAGCCGTTTAGAATGGGGCACAGGTGGGACAAGAGAGCAACCAAAAGTACGACTTTGTCTGGAGATGTCGTTTTGGACTCTAATTAGTTCTGGCTGTGTCCTTTCATTGGCTGAACCATTGCCCACGGGATAGGCTTCAATCCTATAATAAGTCACAGCGACTTAGATATATACGTATTTAAAGATTGCTAGTTACTATGTAGGTTAACTTGGGGGTTATAGACACAATGTTTGGATGGTTTGTGTACACCATCCGGATTAACTTTTTTTTCCTCCGAGAGAGGATGACAAAGCCTTACTGTGCATATAAATCTCCTCAATCACTAGAAGGTATAAGCTGGTGGCAACATCCATGAGTTCATTCCTTCCAAGGAGAGAGCTAATTAATCAATAAAGTTGGGATATACAAGACATATGCCCCGCCACTGCTGACAGTGATCCTCCAAGCAATGGGTGTAGCCGATGTTGTGAGTGAGTTTGTTTGAATCAAGGAGGACCCACATTTGCTTTATTGGTTCAGTGTGCTCTTGCAGTAACACTTTTGTATTCCAGATGACCAACTGTTACTTGTAAGTGCTCGATACACTCCTCCCATGGTTACATCAGAGTCATTGACAGCAGGCCAGGGCTCTTATCGCACCTCTTTCCTTGCAGATACCCCAGTTTTCAGGCAATAGCCTTAAACCTTTTTGGGGGCTGGTGGGTCCCCTGGCTAGCATCTCCGTGGCAGAATAATCCATTGCGGCTATCATGTGCTCTCTTGTATTATATTATATGAATACTTAATAGGCACTTTAGTATTATTTATTTATGGTTCTGATAGGAAGAATCCTTTTTACATTTCTATGTATATAGTCAATTACAAGAAGCAGTTTTTCCAGTTTATTAAGAGATTACTTCTATAACAGTCAGTCTCAATTTACCGTTAAAGGATGACTTCATTTACAACCATGTTTTTTCTTTGTTCTATGAAAAAGCGGTAAGGAGGTCTCTCATATTGGAAACTGTTGTTGCACCTAGGCAAGGTAAAGTTCATTAGGACTCACTGTAAACAGATGTTACCACCTATGGTCCTCAGAGATGTTGATGCCTGTAGCAGTCTAAAGGCTTGTTCTTTCTTCCGTTAGTGTTAAGATGGGTGAACTTCTCTGCTGGTATTCTTGGGTAGCAGCCTACACGACCGAAGGCTGTATCCTTCTTTCTCAGCCTTTGAGTTGGTGATGTGTTTTGACCTGTTGGAACATACAAATCTTTTCCCTGGTTGAGTCTTAAGATTAAATTGAAAGTTTTTTGATAAAAAGGTTTAATATTGTAACTGTATCTCCCCTTTTTAAATTGTATTTTAAAAAATTTTTTTTTTTTGGACCCATGAGTCTCAAAAAGGGAGTTGTAGTGCACATACCTATAGGCAGGGATCAAGGTGTAATTTCATCAAATTGTACATTGGTTTTTTGTTGGCGGGGGTTGAGTGCATCTTGTTAATTTGCGGAACAAATTAATCCTTTAGAGTTAAATTATCCTACAGGTAAAGAGGATGTTGACAAGTGATAATCTTGCATAAAAAAAATTATAGAGAACAGTGATATATGTTAATCCAAAAGTTATGTTTATCTAAATTTGGAGTAAAGATACCATTAATTTTAAATTAAATATACATTAATAGAAATATAGACCCATGTCCCTTCCTGCCCTTCCCACCCCTCCTGGTTTCACTTTCGTCAGTTTTTTGATGCGTCTTTCTGTTGTTGTTCTTTTAATATGCATCACCTCTGCAACAAGAAATATTAATAACTGGGTTATTGGATTGCTAGCATCCACATTGGAGGGATGAACCATTCATCGTTTGTTTTCTGTGATTGTGTATACTACTCACTTAATCTAATATCCTCCAGCTCAATCCATTTCCTGCAAAGTTCATGACATCACCTTCTTTATTGCGGCATAGATACTCCATTGTGTACATGTACCACATTTTTTCTATCCACTCATCAGTCAGAGGGCATTTGGGTTGGTGTCCAGCTTTTGCTATTGTGAACAGAGCTGCAATAAATATAGCTGTGCATGTATTTCTGAGTAAGATAGTCTTGTGGGTATATAACCTAGGAGTGGTATTGACTGGGTCAAATGGCAAGCTCATTTTGAGTCTCCAAGGTTTCTCCACACTGCATTCCATAGTGGCTTGTACAAGTTTACATTCCCCAGCAATGGATGAGTGTTCCCCTTATCCCCACAACCTCTTCCACGGCACTTGATCATTTGTTTTCTTGATCCTGGCCAGTTTCATCAGAGGTGAGTGATAATCTTAGAGTGGTCTGAATTTGCTTTCCTAATTATTAGTGACATTGAACCAGTTTTTAAGATGTTTTTCAGCCTCTCTTGTTTCCTCCTCTGTGAAATCTCTATTCGCTCTTTGCCCCAGCTTTTGAGTGATTCATTTTTTTCAGTCTTTTTCTTTTCTTTGTTTTCTTTCGAGTAGTTGTGTAGACTCTGGAAATTAATGCTTGTCAGATGTTATCTGCAGTAAAGGTTTCTTGCCACTCCAGTGGTTTTCTCTTTACTTCCTTTATTGTTTCTTTTGAGTGACAGAAGCTTTTGAGTTTAAATGATGGGTCCCATTTGTCAATTGTCGATCTTATTTCTTGTGCAGCTGCTGTCTGATTTAGAAGTCTTTTCCTACACCTATGTCTTGTAGTCCTCTGCTGCCAAGTTTTCTTCCTCTATTACCCAGAGTTTTGGTGTTTCACGTTGAGGTCTTTAATCCATCTGGAATTGACTTTTGTGCGCGAGAGTAGGGGTTTAATTTCATTCTTTACAAGTGGTGATCAGTTT
The DNA here is from genome assembly GCA_009823505.1 of Rhizomys pruinosus. Lineage (NCBI taxonomy): Eukaryota > Metazoa > Chordata > Mammalia > Rodentia > Spalacidae > Rhizomys > Rhizomys pruinosus. Next base: position 331,824 of record VZQC01013526.1, read on the forward strand.
TGCCAGCACCACTTTTTGAAGACTGCTGATCTTTCCTCATTGTGTCTCTTGGCCCCTTTATTAAATATGATGGCTGAAGTGTATGTGCTCAGGTTTGGATCTTTCAGTTATTCCATGTTTCATTTCAAACTGGTCTGTTTTTGTGCAGTTGTACCGCTGCCTTTTTTTACGCACCGTAGAATCTAGCCCCTGTAGGGTATAGTTTTAAAATGTCTGGTATAAGATCCCCCCTGTAATTGCTCTTTTTCTTCGCTCAGGGTTTACAACTTGTATTTGGGGTCTTTGTTTTTCCGAGATAAGTGAGGATTTTTTTTTCCAACCTGTGAAGAAACTCTTGAGGATTTGATTTGAGATTGCATTAAAATCCCTGTATACGAGTTTAGCGTTATGATGGACATTTTTAACTATATTTATTTTCCATCCATGAGCAGGGGAGGTTTGCAATCTTCTGATGCTTCCAATTTTCCTTCTTCAGATGTTTACCACACCATTTTTGTCAGTAGAGCATCCTTGGTGTCTTTGGTTAGGTTTGTTCCTAGGTATTTTCTTGTTTTTGAGGTATTGTGAGTGGGAAGGTTCCTGTAGTCTTTTCAGATTGCTTCTTGTTGGTGTAAAGAAAGGCTAACTCGACGTTGTTCTAGATTTATCCACTGATACCGTGCCACTTTACTGAAGTTCTTATGCGTTTTCTAGGATGCCTCTTAGACCCCTGGTCGGACCGTCTCTTAGCATCCTTTATATGTAGACACATCATTCATCAGCAAAACAATGATAGTTTGACTTCACTTTACGCAATTAGAAACTCCTTTACTTTCCTTTTCGCCTTATTGCCCTAGCAAAGTGGTTTCAAGCACTATTTGAAGGGAAGTGGTGACAGGGGCCCACCGCCCCCCCTCAGCCCCGCCAGCCTCCCCCCTTTTAACCATGTAAAACTAAGCAATCACACCTTTACAGTGGCTACCCATTCCTCCTACCTCAAAACGGCCACTACAAGACATATAACTGATTGATAGGCATAGGAACTGTGAAAGGATAATTCTCTTCTAGAAGCCAAATTCAATAGTAACTGGTTATAAGTTGTGTATTAAGCAAAATTATTAGTACAAGGAAAGCTCTGACATCAGCAAAGCTCTGACATCAGCAATGAATTATTCTGCCGAGGAGATGTTGGCTAGGGGGATTCAAACCCCCCCAAATTACAAAGGACTTTTGCCTATATGGGATATATGCAAGGTGAAAGGCAGTAAATCCCTGTTTTCGAAGACCTGGTGGGAGCATGGAAAAATGTTGAGACGTCACTTGCTACCATAACAACTGGCCTCTGAATTGCTAGAGAGCGTTACCAAAAACCACTAAAGCAAATACAGCAAATATTGGGTCTCGCCTCCCTGAGACAAGCAGACCTCTCCTTCATATTGATACACCTCAACAGCCTGAGATACTGTGCAACAGTGGGCAGCCAAGTGTTTATATATATCCCACATCTATTTGGCTATTAGCTCTCCCTTGGAGGAAGAGACACAGCAGATGACCACAAGCTTAGGTCCTCTAGTGGGTTAGGAGATGTGATAAGCCACAAGAAACTTGTCACCCTTTATAGAGAAACCACACATAGTTTGCGATTGCATAAATGCCAAGCATCTGTGTCTGATGCTCAAGCTTAGCTTGAACATAAATATTGGTACTGCTTAAAATGCCTGTACATACCAATAGCTTGTGTTTGTTAGTATGACAAAAAGGGTATCACTGGGAAAGCTGTCAATCCAGAGAAGGAAACAACCTGAACAGACGTGAGTCCAAAATGACAACTCCCAGAAGAATAGACTGTTTTCTTCTCATCCACTTTGTGTCCCCTTCCCAAAGCCCAGGGAACAAAGTGCAGAAGAGGAGTTGTGGTAGATATAAGGGCTGCGGAGTGTAGTGGGTGAATCATGATACTCAACCAGGAGAATATAAGTCTGGACTGAACCTGATTTGATCAACATGCCTGTGCATACAAGCTTCTCCAACTGGACATGGGAACGCTGTGGGTTGTTCAAAATTTGGACATAGATACTTGTCAAAATGTCACCAATTACCTAATTGTATACATACTGAGTAACATCAATGTGAATCTGACAAACAACTGTGGTCATTATATGTAAAAGAATCCCTTAAAATAAAAAAATAAAAAATAAAAAAAATTCCTTAACAGGATTTGTGTTGAGGAACAGCGAGCTTGGCGTTAAAATCTTTTTTCCTATCTTTCTTTATTGAGAGATTGTGTTGGCTTCCCTTCAACTTATTTTTCATTTGCACTCTTGGTCAGAGGTAGTTTTTACTCTGTTATGCTTTGGCTAAATTTCGATCTCGGGTGTGCTGTGAAGATAGTTGCCTCCTTCCTCTGTTCTTCGAATTGCTTCAAGTATTTTCTGAAGTGTTTTTTTTTTTTTTAACATTGTTCTTCATTTTTTTTATGAAAGATTTTTTCTTTCTCCTCCTTCACTATAATTGAACTTTTTCTGGGTATTTAATCTGGGTTGGCAGCTAAAGTCATTTAGCACTGGGAATACTTGTGGTCCATGTTCTTTCTGGCTTTCCAGTTGCACGGAGAAGTCAAGCTTGTGATTCGATGGGTTTCCCCTAATAGTAACTTGTTTTTTTCTCTGTGGCTTTTAGTGTTTTGTCTTTTGTTTTGAGCACTCGTGTTTTAAACTATGATATGGTGTGAGGAATTTCTTTCTGGTCTTGTCTATTTGGTGTTCTATATGCTTCTTGTATTGTATGGGTTTATCTTTTTTTTCAGTTTGGGGAAATTTTCTTCTATTATTCTGTTTGAAGATCGTGATCAATACAGCTTCTCTTGGGATTCTTCTCCGTCCTCTATCCCATAATGCAGAGGTTTGGTCTTGTCACAGTGTCCCCCGACGTTTCCTGGTTGTTTCACTCTCGTGTTTTTTTTTTGTTTTTTTTTTTTAATTTTCCATAATCTTTACTTGAGGTTTCCAGCTGCACTGTGCTATCCTGTAGGTCTGCTATTCTTTTTTCTGCTTCATCCATTCTGCTTCTGAGGCTTTTTTCCACCCTTTCCTGCTGATTGGATGAATGTTCAGTTTCCTTGTTCATTTCATCCTGTGATTTCTTCAGTATTTCCACTTCCTTTTGGAGCTTTACATTCCCTTCTTGTAAGTCCTTGCTTCACTGGTCAGTTTCTTTTTTCCTTTCAGCCTGAGATCTTTTTCTGTATTTCCATTTCCTTCCTGAGTTTGTCATTCTCTCCGTCTAGTTCTTTTTGGAGTTTGTATTTCTTTTCCTCTAGTTCTTTTCAGTGTTTGTATTTCTCTTCCTCTAGCTCTTTTCAGAGATTGTCATTCTCTCCCTTTATTTCTTTCTGGAGTTTATCATTCTTTCCTTCTAGTTCCTTCATGAGTTTTTCATTCTTGCCCTTTAGTTCTCTGATTTCTTTATATTGTTTGAATATGTCTACAATTGTTCTTGTAAGGTTGGTGTCTTTGTTTCCTTCCAGGGAGATCTCATTGTGATCTTCTACAGGACTGGTTGAGTTCGGTGGTGATTTATCATGAGCTTTTCCCATATTGTTGCTTTTCTGTTGTGTCTTTGGCATGTGGATTTGTTCTTTTTCTTTGTCTTCTGTTGCTAATCTCAAATGTTAATATGGAGGACTGGTTGGTCACTCAGTTTGCTTCCTGCTGGTTTCTTCCTCAGTTTGGCTGTGCAGGCTAGAATCACTGACACTGCTGGATCATCCCAACCACAGCAAATCACAGCACGAGAAGCTTATGCTCTCCACCACAGTACCAGTAGCTTGAGCGCAGGAGGGGTGAGGTGCTGGTTTACTCCTTTGGCCCTCACCCTGGGCCCCACCTGGCCACCAAGTGTGTGTGCCCTTGTCTGTCCCTCTATCCATGCACACAGTTCTTCTCTATGGTTCTAACGGTGGGCGGCAGTTGCCCTGGGACGGCAGCAAGGCTGCATGCTAGACACCTACCTGGTCGCTGAGTCCCAACTCTCTTATTTTAAACATGCTTCATGTCTGCCTGGCATCACGTATTCTCGGTAAGCAATTGAATAACCATATGACTCAGTCACTATTTACTTGGAAGAGAGTGAGAGGAAGGATTTATATCAAGTTACTAGTCCCCTGAGCCTGCTCTGTCCTGAGTTGTCCTCTTTATTTTTCGTGTACGCTATTAACTGCCTGTAACAGTGACATACTTATGCTCATATATATTCATACTAGAACATTGCTGTGTTTTAAAGCACAAGCCTTTGAAAAAATACTAAGGCTCTTATCGGGCCCAGAGAAAAGTACCTAAGCTACCCTTGCCCACTGTTGGGTAGGTTACTTGGTGTCATAGCAGCACTCCATTTTCCCAGGATAAGATTTGTTATACTGCCACAACAAACAACTCTCCAAATCTCATTCACTTGAAACAACCAAGGTTCTTGTTCATATAACATGCCCATCATTGTCAGTGGAAAACAGTACTTGTTCCTCACTTTAGGACCCAAATGGAGCAGCTATGATCTGGAACACTACTTGTTCTGGCAAAACGATCTAGAGAGCTTTTACTGTGATAAGATTTTGCTCATTCTTGGATCCTTGCAATTTTTATTAATCGGTTTGATAATTTCTTTGTATAATACATATTGTGTTGGTTAATGCCTGTCTTTGTTTGGTTTTACTTTCTTGACCTGAATTCCTTCTACCTCTTTGGAATTCCTGATTCTGACTAATGCCATAATAAACAGAATTAACGTATGTTATTTAGTGTTACTAATGTTGTCTTCATTCAGTTCTCACTTTCCTCCTACTGTTTACTGCTGTGGTAGAAGAAGAGTTACTATCCTGCGATTCTTTGTCCATAAAGATAAAATTAAATGATTTGCCCAAAGGTATGTAACTAATTGGTCCAACATTAGAGGAACCTGAACTGGAGCTCAGGATTTGGGACTCCTAGTCTTCTTTCTTTTATTGTGCAAGTCCTACTATAAAGAATGTTGAATAACCGATTAATGTGATTTATTACAAAACAGACATGGTAATAATAGAATCTGGTCTTTAATCTTGAACAGAAGAAAAGTTGCATCTAAATGTCTTATTTTAAGTTTTGGAAGCCTATGTCGTAATATATGATTCCTGAGATTCCAATGTCAATAAGCATGCACTCTTTCTTCATTGAAACAAATACTAGCCCCAAGTATATCAGTCACATGAGTCTTACTATCAGTAAGGTTCAAACAAGTAAGAACTTTCACAATCTTTCCTGTACTTCACTCTAAAGTCAGTCATTGTATACATTGTATTACTCCAAGTTAGTTTCTTATTAGTATTTAGAATGTCAAATAATTATGAGGAGTAAAAATTATTAACAAAATCAATGCCTTGTTGGAATCATTGCATATGCATTAGTGCATCGTCTTCCTGTCTCAATTTGGATTTATTTTGATATGATATATCTATAACTATATCTATCTATCTATCTCTCTATCTATCTCTCTATCTATCTATCTATCTATCTATCTATCTATCTATCTATCTATCTATCTACCATACATTTCTTCAAAGATGCCTCTTAGCTTAGTCAAATTTTCTCTGGTTAATGGCTTAAGAAAACGGCTAATAGGACTGGGCATGTGGACACATGCTTTTAGTCCCAGGATGCAGGAGGCAAAGGAAAGAGAATCTCTGTGAGATCTAGGGCAACCTGGCCTACATAGCAAGTTCTAGGCCAGTCTGGTCTCCATATTGAGTTCTGGGACATCTGGGCTACGGGGAGACCCTTTTTCGAAAAAGACAAAAAAAAAAAAAAAAAAAAAAAAGAGCACTGGCTGCTCCTGAAGAGGACCGGGGTTGTTTCCCAGCACCCATATGGTGGCTAACAACTGGACATATCTCTAGTTACAGGGGATCTGACGTCCTCCTCTGACTTCTTCAGTCATTGTATGACATGCACTTATATACATGCAGACAATAGACTTATACATGTAAAATGAAAATATTTTAAAACAAAACAAAAATAAAAGTACTCAGTCAGTTAGATTATTACTAAAATTCATACAAAACCTTGAATATTCCAGTATCTAAAATGTTTTCTGCACCAGCATGAAAACCCAAAGAGAAAATTCTAAACCATGAAACTTTTTTTCATCTATGAAACTATTAAAATACTGAATAAATCACCTTTGGGATACAGGTATAACATAGATATGAGTGATGAGTGAATTTTGTGTTTAGACTTGGGTGTCATCCCTAGATATATCATTATGTACATGCAGATATTGTAAAATCAGAGCCACCCCTAACACTTCTTATGCCAAACATTTCAGATAAAAGAAATTCAGTCTGTACAACACACATCAGTTTGCCCAGATAATATAGAAATATACTGTTTAAGTTTTATATAGATTGAGTGATATGATTTGTAGACTAGGAAACTTTCAAGAATCCCACACAAATGTATTCAAATGTTACTCAAATTCTTCCCAATAACTTATCCTTTGGTGTCAAGTGATCTTCTTACTCTTCATAAGATTATTAATGTATGTAGAGTCTTGAGACCTTGGGTGAAACACTGGAGCAAGTTTTTTATGTATATTTGTGTATTGGCTGTATGTATGTAAGTGCACCTGTGCCATGCAATGCCTGCTGAGGATAGAAGAGGGCATCAAATACCCTGGATCTGGAGTTACAGATGTTAGCTGCCCTGTGGGTGCTGGGAACTCAACCCAGATGCTCACTTTGCAAGAGCAGCCAGTGCTCATAACTACTGAACCATATCTCCAGTCTCCAGTTTTGTTTTGTTTTGTTTTTTGTGGTTGTTAATGGTATGTCTGTGGTGATGGAGATATCTTCCATAACCTTTTTTCACAGTCTTTAATTATAGTCATTTAGAAATGAGATCAAATTTTTTCCTTATGGAAAATTTCATACCTAAATCAGAGAGAATAGTACAATATAATTCCATGTTCCTATCACCAATCTTCACCAGTTTTCAAATCTTAGCCCAGATGCCATGACCTTTGTGAACATTATCCTAATCATTTCCATTTCATGGAAGTGTTACTGTCTTTCAGAGCCCTTTTCTTTCTGCAGTAACCAAAGGTTTATCTGTTAGTCTTTCTCACAATCAAGGGGAATTTATTTAAACTATTTACAAAATATTCATACTATGATAATAGTTCTATCCTAGATGTTCTTTAAAATATTTTAGTTATTATTTTTATTTTCTGTATATGAGTTTATTGCCTTCATGTATTTAAGTGCACCCATGCTGTGCAATGCTCATGGAGGCCAGAAGAGTTAACAGAAGATTGTTAACCACCATGTAGGTACTGTGAATCAAATCCAGGTCCTCTGAAAGAAGAGCCAGTGGTCTTAACCAATGAGCCATCTCTCCACCCTTAAATCTCAGATGCTCTTAACCAATTCCTTAAGACATTCATAGAGGCAAGGTTGCACTTGCTGTTTACTAGTACCTATTTATTGTATAAAATCACTGAAGAGCTGGAAAAGTAACTTTGCTTCTTGTTACTAGAGTCTCACACAGGTGTCAGCAACTGTGTTCGTGGGGATCCACAAGTTGTTGCATTTAAGAAAAATTGTGTAATATCAAATTGCTAACAATTCTTTTATGTTTACTTTATGATCATATTCTGCTATAGTTTTGGATCTAAGTATCCCCCAAAGGAGCATTATATTAACCACTTAGTTCTCAGCTTTGCACTATTGAACGATGTTAAACCCTTTAAAATTTGAGGACTAATGGCTGTAAAATTTAAAGTTGACAGTAGGAACCTGGCATCCTTCTCCCTCTCCCTCTCCATTTACCTCTTCCTCCTCTTTCCTACTGCTGTGGGGTGAGTGCATTGCCCTATCACATGCTCACTTGTCATAAACCCAAACCTTAGAGACTAGCAACCATAAGCTTAAATCTCCCAAACTCTAAGCCCAAATAACCTTTTTTTAAATAGAAGTCGATTGTCTCATTCTTACAGTAATGGAAAGGTGACAAGCACAAATATTTTATCAGTGTTGCTCTTTTTTTAAGGTCCAAATACAGAGAGAGCTTTATTCCAAATTGTCTGGTTTATATAGACAGCATGACTCAACTCCCTGGGCCAAACCCTAAACCTTTTCATCAGCAGTGTTGCTCTTTTAAAGTGCCTGGTGGCCAGTATGATCCTTAGGCAGGTGTGCCTGGACTGTGTTGACCCTGTCTCAAAAAGACAAAAAAAAGAGAAAAAAAAAAAAAGAAAAAAAAGAAAGCTATGACTGGAGAGATGGCTCAGCAGTAAGAGTACTGCCTGCTCTTGCAGAGGACCCAGGTTTGATTCTCAGGACCCACATGGCTGCTAACAGCCATCAGTAACTACACTTCCAGGGTAATCTGACATCCTCTTCTGGCCTTCTTGGGCATTGCATGATAAAGGTGCACTTACATACATGCAGGCAATATACTCGTACACATACTATTAAAGTAATAAATATAATATTTTAAAAAAATAAAGTATGCATGATCCTATGAGTAAGATAGCAAGCAGCATTCCTCCATGGTTTCTGCTGTATTTCCTTGGCTGTAACTACTAAGTTCGCTGGTCAGAAAAAAGTAATGCCATGGAGAAAAGCAAGCAGTCTTGCCATAAGGTTCCTGCCTTGAGTTCCTACCCAGATTTTCCTCAATGACAGATTGTGACTTGAAAGTTTAAAATTAAATAAGCCCTTTCCTGTTGTAGAATTTTTTTCATAAAATACGATTTTACTTTCATATAGGTCAATAAACATGCAATTGCCTATAGTTTGGAAGGCTGGAAAAATATTCTAAGGTAAGGAAAAACAGAAAAAATTTGAGGGTATTGTGAAACAAGTTGGCATGGAAACAAGTACATAGGCTCTGTAGCCTGCATTAACTGTCTTCTCAGCAAGCAAGATGTGAACACTCTGGTGATGGAGAAAAACTATTCTGCACACATATGGAGTTGAAAAGCTACTACTTAAAATACAGGATTCATGGGCCTGGAAACGTGGCTCTGCAGTTACAAGCACTCTTCATCTTGATGCGGACCTGGTTTCCTTTCTCAATACTCACATTGCAGCTGACAATGTCTGTAACTCCAGCTCCAGGGGATCTGTGACACACTCCTCTGTTCTCTGTGAGCATTACATGACATGGGTGTACTTACATACATGAACGCAATACACTCATACACGTAAAATATAAATAATAAATAATTAATAAAATATAGGATTCAGATTGGCAAGATGGCTTAGTTGGTAAAAGGTCCTCTGCCAAGCTTATGAACCTGAGTTTGATATTGGGCACTGGGGACCCACATGGTGTAAGGAGAGAACCAATTCCTGCAAGTTGTCCTCTGACCTCCAATTGTATGCCTTCACCAACAAAACACACATAAAATAATATATGTAACAAAAGGATTTTACTAATTAATTAGTCTATGTGTAAGATCTTGGGCTACAGAGAGACCCTACCTCAAAAACCAAACGAAAAAAAAAAAAGGCACACACACACACAAACATACACAAACACAACAGGGTTAAAAGGTGTGCTACTGGATTATTGGATTCTAAACAACATACCTTATTGTCAATTTAAGGACTCAATACTTTTTTTCTAATTAATTGAATTTTTCTGTATTTCAACCAATCTTAATCATCTTTATAGCCCTTTCCTGTTTGCACCCTCCCACAACTCCTCCACTGGAATTCATATATTCTTTCATTGGTGTTAAGGCTTATTGTGTCAAGTTAGTATCCCCAGATGTTCCTCAAAGCTTGTTCTTCTACTGAACTCTAGTCAGCCTATCCAGAGAAGGACCTAATACTTTTATATTTTTCATTGATACGAAATTGTTTTATGTGAGGTGAGAAATTTATCTTCTGTAGGAGTATTTTGCAGGAGGATATTTTAGAAATCACTTTTCATTATACAGAGCTGGATCCTGTTTCTAAATGGAGATAGGAGACTATATTGGGTTTAGTAATGTGGAAATAAAATCACATTTTTCTATACATGTTTCAATGAATAAACATTGAACTTGATAGTAATGAAGGTTTTAATTCTTTTGGTCATATAGAGTGTGACGTTTTAAATGATACATTACATAAGACACTAATTTGGTAAGCAGGGTGCCGCAGTCTATTAACACACCACCCATTCGGTGTCCATGAGAGGCTTCTGAATAGATTTCAGATGGGAGGCAGACTTACTAGCACTTTCATTTCTCCCTCCAGAACTGAAAGAGTGGGAAAACACTTTAAACCATTCTGTGGAGATTACTCAGCTACTACCACCACAATGACAATAGCAAAGCAATGACGACAGTACCCTCTACCAACCATCTAGTTAAAAACTCAGCTTTCACACTAACAAGTCAAGCACAGTAGAATGCTGGGGTTTTCTTCCTGTTTGCTTGAGATGCAGGTGGTATCAGGCAGTGTACTTTGGTGGGAGATCCTGAGTGTGTCTGTTTGTGTTTATTATGTACAATTTTACCTTTTCCAACATGTAGTGGGTTGGTGATGTTTCAACTCTCATTTCTTTATCACAATAACAGTACTTTGAACAGTGACTAAAGCTCTGTGTAGCTACAAAATATTTTTTACTTATGCTTTCTCATTTGATTCTGGCAGGAACTATATGAGATACAAAAGAGCAAACACAATTTTATTATATTAATTGTCCATTAGAAAATAGAAGCTCAGACATTTCTTAACTGATTAAGGTACAAGTCTTTGAAACATTTTCTTTATATGTGTATTAGTCATTTTTCCTGTTGCTGTGATAAAACCACCATGACCAAGGGGAATTTATAAAAGGAAGAGTTTATTTGAGCTTACGATTGATGGTTCTAGGGAATTAAGAGCCCATTGTGGTGGGGAGGCATGGTGGCTGGGGCTGGAGCAGAAAGCCAAAGTACATATCTCCAATGAGCACCAGAAGCCAAAAGAGAGAGACTGGAGACTGGCAAGGCTTGTTAAACTCACTAAGCCCGCTGCCCCCACTGATGTACTTCCTCTAGCATGGTCACTTCTAAGACCTCCCAGAACAGTACCACCAACTGGGGATGAAATTTCTGAATACTTAAAGCCTATGGGGGACACTCTCATTCAAACCACCACATTCCACTCCCTGACCCCCATAGGCTCATGACCGTATAAAATGCAAAATGCATTTAGTCCAACCTTAAAAGTCCCCATAGTCTTTACCAGTCTCAATTCTATTCAGAAGTCTACAGTCAAGTCTCTTCTGAGACCCACGCCAAACTCTTAACTGTAAACTCCTGAAAAATCAAAAGACAAATTACATACTCCCAACATACAGAGGAACCAAATACACATTTCCATTCCAAAAGGGAGGAATAGAGGCATAGTGAGGAAATACTGGACCAAAACAAGACCGAAAACCAGCAGGGCAAACACCAAGTCCAGTAGTTCCATGTGCGACTTCTGGGACTTTACTTCCAAAGGGCTTAGATGGCTCAGCTCTTCCAGCTTTGCTTGCAACGCACATACATCTCTTAGTCTGGTACCACTCCTTGTATGCAGCTTTCCTTGGCAAATATCTCACCGCTCTGGCATCTCGAATGTCTTCTTGGGGTCTCCGCTGCCAACCAGGCTTCACATTCACAGCTTCATGCAAAGGCCTATCAGGGTCTTCTTTATTCAGAGACACCCCTGCTGCCCTCTGCCTGGCCTGAGCGGTTCTCTGAAACCACAGAGGAAGAACTGATGACCCCTTCACTTTTGCATCTTTCATGCCTCTGAAGTCAGCACCGCATGAATGAAACCACTGAGTTTGGCTGCAAGTTTGGGATGGACTCTGTCCTACTTCAACCACATTCACAACTTTTCTTTGCCTTTTCAGTATTTTCCTTTGAAAAGCTGGAAGCCTAGCTGTGTGTGTGGTCTTGCCCTGAAGGTACTTGTTTCTGTTGTTTACTTGTAAATCTCGTGGCCCCTCCTTAATCACTATAATATTACTTTTTCCATTGTTTACTTGTAAATATCTAGGCCTCTCCTTAATCACTTTAATCTCCTTATCAAAGGGATCCTCTCCTTCACATGCCTTGGCCACACCTTTAATCTTCCTAGTGCACCTTTCAGATACAAACTATACATTCTGCATTTCTTTCTGCCCCATCTGCTCTTTTTCACTGTAGATCTGCACAATATTCACCATTAATAGCCAGACCACCATTTCTACATTAGGCTGTCTTGAAATATCCTCCGCCAAAGACGTTAGTCCATTGCTTTTCAACTTAGCATCAGGCAAGCATTTGGGCTGTGGCAAACTGCAGCCAGACTCTTTGCCAAAATATCCCAGTTGCTGCCTAAATCTTTATTTTCCTCTGGAACTACATTTTTTGCAGCAATGCTTTCTTCCAGGTTTCTACTAGAAGGGCCCATTAAGCTCTGCTTAAAGTAGCCCAAAGATCCCCAAAGTCTTCCACATTTCTCTAAACACCAACATGTTCAGGTTCTTCACAGCCAATAGCCCACTCTCTGGTGCCAAATACTGTATTAGTCACTTTTCCCGTTGCTGTGATAAAACCACCATGACCAAGGGAATTTATAAAAGAAACAGTTTATCTGAGCTTATGATTGACAGTTCCGGGGAATTAAGAGTCCATTGTGGTGGGGAGGCATGTTGGCTGGGTCTGAAGTAGAAAGCGGAGGTTCACATCTCCAATGAGCACTGGAAGTCAAGAGAGAGAGAGACTGGAGACTGGCAAACCTTGTTAAACTCACTAAGCCCGCCTCTAGTGACATACTTCCTTCCAGCGTGGATACACATTCTAAAACCTCCCAGAACAGTGCCACCAACTGGGGTCAAAATATCTGAATACTTAAGCCTATGGGGGACACTCTCATTCAAACCACCACACTATGTTAAATTGAATCATGACTCCTCTTTAACTGTTAAAAGTAAATACACGGTTTTTTATATATTTTTTAAATTTTATTTATTTATTTTTTATGTGTATGAATGTACTGTCTGCATGTAGGTTTGTGCACCCGTGTCGTGCAATGCCTCGGAGGTCAGAAGAGGGTGTCGGATTCCCGTCGAACTGGAGTTCTCCTGGAATTGGAGTTACAGAAGGTTCTCAGCCACCATGTGGGTGCTGGGGATTGAACCCGGGTCCTCTGCAAGAGAGGTCAGCACTCTTAACCCTTAGGCCATCTCTCCAACCCCGTAAACACATATGTTTAATGGGGCGACAAAAAGTTATCCTTGGGCTGAGCATGGTGATGGACACCTTTAATCCTAACCCTCTGGAGGCAAAGACAGGTGGATCTCTGTGACACTGAGGGACAGTCTGGTCTACATAGAGAGTTCCAGGCCAGCTGGAACTACAAGGGGACCTTGCCTCAGAACAAACAGGGGCTGGAGAGTTGGCTCACCAGTTAAGAGCCCAGACTGCTCTTGCAGAGGACACAGTTTGGTTCCCAGTACCCACACTGTAGCTACGAATTGTCTGTAACTGCAGTTCCAGAGGCTCTAACAACGCCATCTTCTGACCTCTCTGGGCACTGCACAACACGGTTGCACTTAGACACATGCAGGCAATACACAACATAAAAATACTACATATATTGAGCTGCATATGGTGGCATACGCCTTTAATCCTAGCACTTGGGAGGCAGAGGCAGGCAGATCTTTGTGAGTTCAAGGCCAGCCTGGTCTACAGAGTGAGTTCCAGGACAGCTGAGGCTACAGGGAGACCCTGTGTTAAAAACACAAAAAGTACTACATATAATAATTTTAAATTGTGACCTTTTGCAAGCAACATGATATTAGGCATACAACAGGCACTTGATAAATGCCTATTGATATTTTTTACTAGATTTTATACATAAATGTGGACCAGGCATGTGAATCAGTGGTAAAACATTTGTGTAGCATGCTTAAAGCCCTATGTTCAGACCCAGCTACACACAAACACACACACACACAGAGAGGGAGAGAGAGAGAGAGAGAGTTCTTAAATAGTTAATAAATCAAGTAAATGTAAGTAATTGTTAGCATTGGTTAGTGTTTGACTATTCCTTGTGCTGCATAATCTTTAAGTCTTCCTAGGAGATCCTCACTACAAAAAGAACCCATATGTTTTCTCTGCCACTATCACCATCTGTAAGCAGATCCATACTTTTGACCAGTGATACTTCCAAACATCACTCTAAATGACTTGTAACACTGGAAACACACAATTTCCACATTATTACAAAAAAAATGTTTTTTTCTTTCTTTTTCCCCCCCTAAGGATTGGTCCAGGGTAGTTTTGAAAGAGATAAAGGATAATTTTAAAGGCCGAATCATTACAGGGGAAATTTATAGAGGAATGTTATGAAAACTTTTTATTATTTATTTCAGGAATAATAATGAATACTTATATAGCATAAGTTATGTGTCAGACTCCATGCCATAAATGCTGTTATTACCCAGTTTTACGAATGAGAAACCATACACACAGAAGTTCCTTAAATTTCTGAGGATCATAAAGCTGCCAAGTGAGAGACCTAGAATTTATGCCAATATCAAACTAGGCAATAATTCAGGATGAATCATTACCATTCACTATTTTATTGATGAAGCTGAGGAATGTCAGAGAAAAATAGAAAAGGATGCAAAACCCTATCCAAGCCAAATATATGCTTAAATCACATCAGAGACTATTAATCTGTGGTTTTAACTTCAATGACCACCTCTCTTACCTTCAGCATTACTAGCCACTTCATTGCCTATACTTATTCAGTTGCTGAGATGGAAGGATTTTTGTCAACTTGACACAGACTAGAATCACCTGGAAAGAGGGAGTCTCAGTTGAGAAATTTCCTCCATAAGACTGGCCTGTTGGTATGTCTATGAGGGCATTTCCTGGTTGCTGATTGATGCTGAAGAATGCAGTCCACTATGAGTGGTGCCATCCTGTGTAGGTAAGCCTGAGCTATGAAAGGAAAGTAGCTGAGCAACCCAGAAGAAGCAAGCCTTCCTCCATGGTCTCTACTTCCATTCCTGCCTCCAGTTTCTTGCTTTGAGTTTCTGCCTTGCCTTTCCTCAAAGTTGCACTGTACTGTAAGCTGAACTAGACCCTTTCCTCCTCAAGTTTCTTTTTATCAAAGTGTTTATGAAAAAGGAAACTAGAACAGTTATCCTCTTTGGTCTTCAGTGCTGTTTCTCAGGTCCAGCATAGATATTACAGTCAGATCTCCTTTGGTTCTCTTCTCTGTCCAGTATACATTACTTAGACATTCTCATAGCCAGGCAAGATGGTGCATCTCTTCAATAGCAGCATTTGGGAGGCAGAGCCAAGCAGATGTTTGTGAGTTTGAGACCAGCCTGGCCTACATAGCCAGCCAGAGAAGTTTCTAAGATCAATAAACAATGATACATATTGAGAAGGTGTGTTCTTTTGCAACTAGTAAATTAAAATAAAGATGATTCTTCCTGCAGGAACTTTAAGCAATTCATTTTCAAAGAAATGATTGGTAATAATGTTATTACTATTACCAATCTGTTTAAAGAGCATTCATATATTATCCGATTTGAATTCCACCAGTTGTACTAGCAAGGTAGGAATTATTATACCCATTTCGTAGACAGAAAGGACTAGTACTTAATGGTAAGTGATCACCTGTCCGATAGAAAAGTTATTTGCATAGATATAAATGGAATCAGGAAGTCCTCCTACATTTCCATATTGCCTGTTGGTTTGTCTTGTGACCAGATAAACTCCATCTGAAAAAATGGCCTTCTATTTTATTAAAAGACTCCTTTGAGGCAGCTGTGGTCAGCCTTTTGACATTGTCACATGAGTATGATGTTATCATCTACAGAGTTCATGTTCTGAAACTGTGTCAAGTTCAAAAATAAAATGACAAAATAATCTCACAATATTTTCAAGTTTTTATTAGTATATTATAATTATACATAATAATGGATTTATTATGCTATTTCTATGCAGGCATATAATGCACTTTAATAAAAAGTCATTATGTTTTAAGTAAGTTTAGAATTTCTGAGGGGGCTGCATTTGTAGCCATCCTTGAGCCTCATATTGGACATGCCTAGTAGACATTAAGTCCAAATATAATTGGTTGGAGTGACTGGGGATAGATCTCATTTGGGACCACTGCAATCAGGAAATTTTTCTTAGCAGGTTTTAAATTTTAGTTATAGCGGGCTGGAGAGATGGCCTAGCAGTTAAGAGTGCCAACCGCTCTTACAGAGGACCGGGTTCGATCCCCAGCACCCACATGGCGGCCGAGAACCATCTGAAACTCCAATTCCAGGAGAACTCCAGTTCGAGGGGAATCCGACACCCACTTCTGACCTCCATGGCACTGCACGACACGGGTGCACAAACCTGCATGCAGACAGTACATTCATACACATACAGAAATAAATAAAATTAAAAAAATAGTTATAGCTTGAAAAGATTTTTTGGCAGCTTTCCTCATTCTTTTATAAGTCTAACTAGTAGTGAAAAAGATATGTTTCTCAGATTGTAAATTAAAGAAATCATGTGGAATTAGGTATGTGCCACAAGAGGGTAGTGTGTATGTCTGGGGTTGTATGGTAATGTTTATATACCTTTCTAAAGTATGTCTACATGAAATCAGTTAGATGAAAAGAAGAAAAATTTTATTCTTTTGCAGAGGTCCACTGAATTTGTGCTACCTCCTGAAAGCATTCAATGAATATTCTGCCATGTTTCAATTAATCCCGTTTTTTCTGAAATCCTCTAAAAGTTGTTGTCTAGACTAGAGTTATAAATTGGTGAACCATTGTCCAAATCTGCTTCAAAGAAATGTTTGTTTTTAACCACTGCTGCTGTGTACTAGGACTATAGTTTTCTTGGAGGGAATAGGACTCTGAGTCCATAGGCTTGCCACAGCCCCTATCAATGCCCTATATGCATTTTGGTATGGTGAAATACAACCATATTAGGAGATTCAGGATCCGAAAGATCATAGTAAGGACTTTCATGATCTATTCAAAATGACCCTCTTCTTTTTCCATGCTGATGGATAAAGCCATTAGGAATGGTCTTACCATAAAGATCTTCCCAATTTGGAGAGAGAAAATGGAAAATGGCATCAAATTTTCTGGGAGATTAAATCACTGTCCTATTATATATCTTTCTGCCTCAAAACATTTTCTGCTGAAATTGATTAAAGTCTTGTAGTTAACAGGCAGATTGAGTATAATCTTTTCCTCCTCAACCTATTAGTCACTGGCTACTGAGCGTAATTGTAAGAGGTTTTATGAGCGAGTCCCATTAAAAACACACTGCGTTTTCTATATCTATGAATTTTCCCATGCTTTATGCAGAACCCACCAACTTAGACTTAATCCTCAGTTCATGCTCTTTGCAACAAATGACATGAGGAAATAATGGAATAATTAATTAATGTTTCATGAGGATATGATGATTCTAAATAACTCTGTAGGATTAAAAAAAAAACACTAAGCATTATCATGCTGTCCATGAAAATCAGTAGTAATTGTTATTTAACTCCTACATGGCCTTTCACCTTTTCCTCCCAGCAGAGTAGACCAAGGCTTGGAAATTAGTTCTGACCTACTGTCCAGAACACACTTAAGACAAAAGATACCTATTCCCAGCAAAGCAGGGGAGGCTCTAAATGAAGATGCTTCTGTTGACTTATCCTCTCATATTTTCTACTAGGGTTCTATAGACCATGTAGAATTAGCTTTAGATAGACTGGAATGACCCTGTCTCCCAATGTTACAATTAATACTCTCAGCCAAACTATCCACTGACTCAATTTGATCCAATCAATTATTTTATTTCTTTTAAAATGTGTTCAGAGTAAATATTTTATTTTCCTCTACTTGAATTGTCACATTAATAAACACTTTGGTTTGGAGTTTCAATTTTTTTAAATGATTTTTGAGGTAGGGTCTCACGTAGCCCAGGTTGGCCTCAAACTTACTATATAATCCAGGCTGATCTTGAATTCCTGGTCCTTTTCCCTCAGACTCTGGAGAGCCAGGATTACTGGTATAAAATAGCTTTTGTGGGACTTTGGTGCTGGCTGCTCTCTAACATAAACATCTCCAAGTAAAGATTTTATCTTATCTTATTTCAGCTAATAATACTCCTATGTACCATTAAGTATGTTAAACATTAAGGCAGGAAATATGTATGAATGGCTAACACTTGCCTGGCATGCAAGAAGAGCCTAGATTCACTCCTCAGTGCCACAAAATAAGAATACTAAACATTTAAACTGTGACTACTCTTCCAAATTCAACAATAAAGCATTACTGACTTTCCTTTCTCCAAACAGAATAAATTAATCAAATACTACAGACTATGGGGCAGTGATTAATAAATCCTTTCAAAAGGAAGTTGGCTCCACACCCATGATTCTTTGGCATGAATACAGCAAACTATTAGTCAGGATTCCCTGCTATGCTGGTTTTAAAAATATATAGCAGAGGTTTGTTAACTGTGACAAGAAATTGAATTTTTTGCCATCAGGCAGTGCCTTTGTCATTCAATGGTTAGTTGACTAACAGAGCTATGTACCCACTTGACTCATTACAAACTGGCCTTCAAACCCCACCTTTCCTATGTCAACTTGGGCTCCCTTTTCAGATAGTGCAGTTGAGGACTAAGTGTGTTGTTAAGTCCCAGAAAGTCCCAGGAGAATTGAAGGTATTTGAGGCTTTTGTCAAATTGTTGAGACATTAGTGGATAGTTCCATAGCTCTAACTCACATAACAAAACAAAAGTGCCTTTCACTCCTGCTTCAGTACTCTTTCTGACTTTATGGCAGTCCTAGATGTAGTGTAGTGCTTCAGTACATAATATTAATATTATGTGGTAAGCAAGAGGTTATCTGTATTCATGTTTACAGGGAGATGGAATAGAGAATATCTGGTCAGGGTGCTGTGCCACATCTGTGAGGATGCAAACCATTGTTTGTCCTAATGTTGTGCCAGACCCTCTAACATAATTATAAGCCGGTATTTACATACAATACTTGTTTGTGGAAAGCTAGATAAGCCTACAAATCTATTGACACCATCTATCACTTACAGAGCAAGTATTTTGGATGAGTCCCAGAACACATTTCCTGCTTTTCTATTGAAACAAACACTAGGGCTATTCTTGTGAGTCCTTTTTTCCCTGATAAGGCTTATCTCTGGCTCTTCTTCATTAAGACCTAAGTTTGCTTTTGTGAAAATGCCTATTTTCACTCATAAAATGTAGCCGCCAGAACAATTGGCACCTCTGTGGCCAGCCTTGCATTGTCTCCATAAATCTCTTTGCTCCCTTTGATCCTACCTCTATCCTCAACACTGAACAGGCCCTTCCTCTGAATAGCACTGGAGGGGGGCATGAAACTAAAGAGATGCACTTGAAATGCCTGCAGGTTTTGCAATTAAGCTTAATGTTCTAAGCATCAATTTGGGCACACACAGGCACCCTGGATTTACAAGTATCAGATAATTGCGATTCTAAGCAGCTGAAGTATGTATCTCACTCTTCCCCCCCCCACTATTATATTAGAACATTGTGAATCAATTAAGTTAATAGATTACCCAATATCCTTATCAAACCCTCTATTTTAAGGAATTGGTTTAAATGGATACTAGGTACTAATTGAGGGTACTTTTGTTACTTCACTTCACCTCTCCCTGAGTTGCTTCATTTTAAAAATGGAGATAACAGTCAGTACTTTCCCTACTCATTTGCCAGGGTTGTAGCCAAGTTTCCATATAATAGTGACTGAGTACACAAGGCCCCATACAACTTTATAGTCTTTTTTTTTCAGAATCAAAGTTTCCCTGTCACAGAGAAGATAAAATTATCCAGCTCTTCAGTTGCTTGACATCTTGAAATTAAAGGGCAAACTTGTTAGCATGATCATCAAATTTGTCCTTTGTTTCTTCGTATTTTTTAAGACTCTTCACCAAATGAAAGGTAGCTCCTCAAAAAAGATGCTATGGTCCTGGTATGTAATTATGATTTACTGCAAGATTTTTAAAAGGAGATATTAACTACTGCCTGCCTTGGCCCACTTCTGAGCTTATCTTTTCCTGCACATTAATCACCATATTCAAGCATAACTTGTTTATTTTTTCATTTACTTCTGCTGTGCCCAAATTTTTCATCTCTGTAGATGTTGATCATTTTACTCTTTGACAGGTTTTTCTGCCTTCTTCATATGAGTTGATGTCTAGACAGATAAGAGTTATTAAAAGAGTGTGAGAATAGATGTTGTTTAGGAGAAAACGTTCTCTGTTTAAGCTTTTAAAACCCAACTCATTTGTCATTCATACAAGATGAAAATTGAGTTTTTGGAACTGATGTCACCTGGTAACATGCAAGTATGGGAAACTAAAGTGTTCTGAATTGCTTGAGTTTTGCTAGAGTGTGCGAGGAAAGCCTTGTTCATCCTAACATGGTGACAATGAGTTATTAAAGAGACTTTTACTGATAGAATATACTAATAATATGCTATGACAAAAGCATTATGAGTTGGACTAATTATTGTTAAATTATTTTAAATTTTCAGTTTCTCTATCCAAAAGAAATTACCTATAAAATACACTCCAGTGTGTCTTGTATTATGCAAAACTACTATAACCAAACCAGCAGATTTTTGTGCTTGTTTAATTTAAAAGTCAATAGGTTCTGAAGAATTCTAGTAAAGGCCAATCATCCATTCCTTTAAGATATCATCTCCTTTAAATATCTGCATCCCTATCTATATTGAAAACTTTTTTGCTTAAATTTTACTATGTCTTTACCTAGGCACAGAATAAAATGTTCTTGCTTCCAGTAGGTGTTCAACAAATGTGAATTTGAGTCAACTGGTAATGGTAATTCAAGATTACAGAAGTGCAAAATCATGGAGACATTTATTTAATGGCTTCTCACTCATATCTTCCTCTGGCTTCTCTGATATTAAGTTTGAGAGAATTTCACTGGCTCTGCTTTGAATCCTATTCCTGAGATGGAAATCTTCAGAAAACATAGTGATCCCTTCTCTAAAAACCTCTGACCTGCTACTTGGCAGCCACTGGAGAAACTTCTTTCCTTAAAAATTCCATTTCTCACCTTCTCCAGGGGTCTTTTTCCTGGATGATAAAGAGGAAAATTCTGAGGAAGACTTCAAAGGCTAAGCCTTCAATGAGCTGCTTGAGATAAACAGAAGCTCTGAGCATACCCAGCTTAAGGAAAACATTCAGAACAGTCTCATTAGGCATTCAGTGAAAAAAATGCAGACCATCTTCTACCTTTGATCATAAACTGCCACTATTGTTATTGATAGGGGAACAGCTTTCAGCAAGAAATTGGGCATCCAGTCTACTTTCTGTTTAATGGTTTGCTTACTATCTTTGAAGGACTATGATAAAAATGAACAGCACCTGGGAACTTTTGGTTAGCTAAGTGTGTGTGTGGGGGGGGGGGGTGTTTGGTGTTTGCCACAGTTTATTATTGCAAAAGTAGTATTAGATGCAGATGAGTTCTAGCTCTCCCACTTCCTATACAAAACTATACAAGAGGGACTTTTAAGTTTTTGTATGTATCCAAGCCTGAATTTTGACAATGGTAAAATAAATCTACTTATCTCCCAGGATTGTTGATAGAAAAAAAAAATGAGATGATGCTTTATATCACTTAGCATAGTAATTTATTATTGTTGGTAGTTGTTCTGAACATTATTGTGTCATAATAATGATTATATTTTTCTCTCCATGGTCATTAAGGTTATTATCTAGGAAGCTCTATTTGCCACTGTTTAGAAAGGGCAGATGGATGGGGGCTGGAGAGATAGCCCAGCGGTTAAGAGCACTGACTGCTCTTGCAGAGGACCCGGGTTCGATCCCCAGCACCCACATGGTGGCTAAGAACCGTCTGTAGCTCCAGTTCCAGGAGAACTCCAGTTCCAGGGGAATCCGACGCCCTCTTCTGACTTCCACGGCATTGCACGACACGGGTGCACAGACCTACATGCACACAGTCCACTCATACACATACAAAAATAAAATTTAAAAAAAAATTAGAAAGGGCAGATGGGTAGATTCCTCTCCTCATATACTGTGATTCAGTTGTATCTACCCAAGGAGATTTTGTCTTTTGCCAATACAGACTTATTAAAGGAGAAGCACAACAACTGCAAAGTTCCTAATTAATGGAGGCTGAAAAACTCGAGCTTTTTATTGGACCATATCCCTTATTAATTCCAAGCATCCACTCCAACAGTGGCCCAGATCTGTGAATCTGAAAACCTTGGGATGGAAACCTATCCTTTGTCATCTAATGAAATAATACACAAAACATGCAAAAGAAATATTTCATTAGCATGAAATTTTTCATAGATATGCATGGCATTTATGTGATCAGTGCAAAAAAATGAATCTGTGATAAGGACAGTTGTCATTTGTCAATTTTTATCGAGATGTTGGATATTTTCACTACACAGAATTGAAAATTTAACTTTCGTATAGATGGAGCAATCCAAATAACTACAGAGTTTCTTTTAATAACTGACCGACAAGCTTAAAATAATATAAATAGGTATTAAGAATGTAGCTCAATGATATAATGCTTAGAATGCCCCCAGAATTCATGTAACACTGGTTCTGTGCATTACTATCCTACTGTTCTAGTTTCTCTTCAATTGCTGTCACAAAACGCTCTGACCGACACCAACTTGGGGAGAAAGGGTTTATTCAGCTGACATAGTTCATTACTCAGGGAGCCCAAAGTAGGAACTCAAGGCAGGATCCTGGAAGCAGGAGCTGAAGCATTTAGGCCATGGAGGAATGATGCTAACTGGCTTGTTTCCCTGGCCCATGCCCAGCCTGCTTTCTTATACCATACACAACAACCTGCCAAGGAGTGGCAGCACCCATTGTGGGCTGGACCCTCCCACCTTGCTCAACAATCAAGACAATACTCCACAGATATGGCCACAGGCCATTCCAATGGAGCCAATTCCCCAGTTGAGGCTCGTTCAACCCAGGTGTGTCAAGTTGACACTCAAGCTATCTAGCACACTTGCCAAAAGTAGCAATAAAAATATGGAGTCATGTATAGATTACTTAAATTTCTCAAGACTTGAGCTTTCCTAATTGTAAAACAGGGATTATAAAAATACTTATCTTGGGCTGGAGAGATGGCTTAGCAGTTAAGAGCATTGATTGCTCTTGCAGAGGACCCGGGTTCGATCCCCAGCACCCACGTGGCGGCTAAGAACCATCTGTAACTCCAATTCCAGGAGAACTCCAGTTCCAGGGGAATCCGAGACCCTCTTCTGACCTCCGCGGCATTGCACAACATGGGTAGACAGACCTACATGCAGACAGTACATTCATACACATACAAAAAAATAAAAAATAAAATAAAAAAAATACTTATCTTACAGGTTTCTGACAGTCAAATAAGTCATTGTATATAGTCTTTAAGGAACATGGTGAAGTTTTCAGCATGTTTGGTATCTAAGCAACCAGTAAATGCTAAGCAGCACTAGCTTGATTATCCCCAGTCACCACATTCACCATCAGTAGCATATGTCTGAACATTTTCTTTTCCAATGTTTCTTATGATGGTCGAAAATGGTTAGAATCAATTCCTTTCTTTGTCAACTACTCAGATTAGTTTCTACAGCCCAAATATGGAAGATACTGGTGTAGCCCTGTGACTTTGTTTCTTCACAGGACATCTCCGGTAGATCAGAAGCTCCTTGAAAGCAAAGATTATGCTTTATGACCTTTGTGGAACCTGAAAATAACAAATGTTCAATAAATATTTTCTGAATTACATTCAGATTTACTTCTCTGGATTTAAAGAAGTTTTCCACCACCCTAATCACCTTTGCAACTGAAATGAAATTTTGTATTTGGCTCCCCTCTTCATTTTCTCCAATATTATTATACATTCTAAGTGTCTCTGAATTGAGGGGTTTGAAATCTTGGTGCTAAGAGTTCCTCGGTTCTTCAGATGAAATGTAGGGATTTTTTTGTCTTTTCAAGGCACATTCTCTCTGTCCTGCTGTCCTGGAACTCACTCTGTAGACCAGGCTGGTCTTGAACTCACAAAGATCCTCCTGCCTCTGCCTCCTGAGTGCTAGGATTAAAGGCGTGCACCACCACGCCTGGCTGAAACTTCGGGATTTTAAAGGCTTTAATATCATCTGAAGAAGGAAAACAAATTTATACTGTTTAAATCACCAAGTAGTCCATCATCCTTCTTTTCAAACTACAGTTAAGGCCCACTTGAGAATTTGTCAGTTAATATTAATCTCTCATGGGATAAGCAGGAAACGTTTGGTATTAGATTTAACAGTTTATAGCTATAAAACTCGCTTTTAGCAACCATCTAAAAGTCATTAGCAGTCATAACAAAGCCATTCTATAGCACCTAATTTGCTCCAGACTTGAGATGTCTGGTAGTAAAATCACAGATGTTATTAAAACCCTGACATATATTAATACATGTCCTTACAGTCTAGTATGTAACATTAGATTGCTGTTGCCTAAAAAATTAAAGAATCCTTGCCTACTTCCTAGCTTCCTCCCCTCCCTCCCTCTCTTCTTGTCTCCCTTCCTTTTCAATCCTTCCTTCCATTAACATTGTATTGCCACCACTACCACCATCAGTTTTTGTCCTCCAGAAGTTAAAAATCTCTCAGAGAAGAAAGACGCATAATCGTCTCCACACACATTGTCTTATACTCCATTATTATTAATTTACATAAACTACATTATAAAAATCCCCAGGGATCCTTCTAAAACAACATTACCAGAGTACCCTAAAGGATAAAGAGGAGTTATCCACAGAACAAGTGAAAATAGGAGTGACTATTTCAGGTAGAAGTTGCTGAACTGAGCCTATAGTCAGAGTGAGAACTAATGCGGCATGTACAGGAAGCTTCAAGGAGTTCAATATTTCCAAACCAAGAAGTGCCAGGTAGCAATCAGATCAAGGAGAATATTGGGCAATAAGAATCTTGAAATTTATCATGTAAGCAATGGCAAGCTACTAGAAGATTCTGCATAAGCTGAATAGAATAATAAAGTGAAAGTTTTCCTAAGGACTCCAATAAGCAAGAGATTAACATAAAGCAAAACT
>VZQC01013526.1:359463-362457 GCA_009823505.1 Rhizomys pruinosus
GAGAGAGAGAGAGAGAAGTGATGAAAATACTACATACTAAAACTTATGTGATGCAGTAAAATTGAAATATGTGGAAAAAAGTGTAATATCTGATGTTTATATTAGTCCAAAAATATTAAATATATAGACATTTAACTAAAGTTAGGAAAATAAAATAGGGTAAATCTTAAAATTTTGAAGGGAATAGAGGTTAGGAATAGAAATTAATGAAATAGAGAACATAGATGAAGTGAAGAGGATTATTAATTTAAAAGTTGAATTTTTGGCAATTGTAACAAAACTGAAAAATCCCTGGCAAGAGAAAAAGGGGTCACACAAATAATCAATATTATAATTAAAAAGAGGATATAACTAGATGTTCCAGATATTAAAATTATAATGAGAACATTATGAACAACTTTGTGTCAATACATTTTAATTCAAATAGAATGAGCAAACTCCAAGAGTAATTATTAAAGAAATGAATTCTGTAAAACCTATCATCAGTCCTTTATAAAAACAGTATTCCAGTCTTTATGTAAATTCATATATAAGAATTATCTAAAAGTATGGAAAAGTGGGAAAACACCATTCGATTTTACAAGATCAGATAATTTTCAGGGGGGGGAAACAGAGTGCCAATGTCAGAAAAGAGCATAAACTTAAGTGTCCAAACAAAATATTAGGAAACTGAATCCAGAAGGATATAAAAAAGAAAAACCTATCATGACATGTTCAGTTAGCATGAGAAAAGCAAAGTTAATGTTTTGATTAATATATTGATGTAATAATAGTTTAAAGGAAAGAAAATATGTTTTCAATAAAGATATTTTTCACACAAATCATGATAATTAATAATTCCTGATAAATTAATAATACTAAATTCCTAATAATAATTCCTGATAATTAATTTGATGTTCATGGAGAATGAAAGATATTTGAAGCAGTGAGGTTTCTATCTCACATTTCCGTTGAGTCACTCCCTGCTATTATGTTAATATCATTAATTTTATTTATTTCAAAAATGCTGTTCTGGGTTTTCAGTGATGCAACTGCCTTTTTTGAGTATTCCATGCTCCAATAAGTAACCCCAGTAAACTCACTGACTGGTAAAAAGAAAAGTTTGGATATAAAACAATGTATCTTAATTGTACAAAGTAGGAAAACACAGAAAAACACAAGTCAGAAGAATAAGATTATCCATTATTTCATGTTGCTATTTTTTTGGTGCCTGTAGTTCTCTGTGGTGGGAAGAGGGTGTGAAAATACACCTGTGCTCATGTGCACCCAGAATTTATAGAAAATGATCATACTGTATATATTACTTTGCCAATTTTCATTTTACTATTGATAATGCTTCCTATCTTATCTATAACAGCTTTATACATCATCAGTTGGAATGGCACATTGTGTCATAGCAAACAGACACACCATAATTTATTCAGTTATTCCACCATTGGTAAACATTTTAGTGTTTTCAAACAAGTTCTTCTAAGTAACATACAACGAACATCTTTTAATGTATGATTATATTTATCTGATCTTTCATATGATACAAATAAAAGTAATGTCAAATAATGTGTACATTTCTTTTTTAAATTTTATATATTTTTGTTGCTTTATGGGTATGAGTGCATTGCTGGCCTGCATGTAAGTGCCCCCATATCTTTCAATACCTGCGGAGGTCAGAAGAGGGCGTTGGTTCCCCTAGAATTGGATTTATAGGTCATTGTTATCCATCATATGGGTGCTGGGAATTGAACCTGAGTCCTCTCCAAGAACAGTCAGTGCTCTTAACTGTTAAGCCATCCCTCTAGCCCCAGAATGTACACATTTCCTTCGTTTTGATTTTTTATAATGCTTTTATTGATGTTTTGTATATTTCAGACATCTTTTTCTCAGTCTTTTTTATGTTTAGGAATTCACATTTTCCTCCTTTAATTTTATATTAGACTAAAATATGAATACATACATTCCACACATATACAGTAATTACAGAGTTTGAAAGTAAGTGGTGGATCAATTCTAGAGCCTGTTAAGAGATTTACATTATAGGGCGCTGGAGAAATGGCCTAGCGGTTGAGAGCGCCGACCGCTCTTACAGAGGACCTGGGTTCGATCCCCAGCACTCACATGGCGGCTGAGAGCCGTCTGAAGCTCCAATTCCAGGAGAACTCCAGCTCCAGGGGAATCCGAGACCCTCTTCTGACCTCCGCGGCATTGCACGACACGGGTGCACAGACCTGCATGCAGACAGTACATTGATACACATACAGAAATAAATTTAAAAAAAAAAAACAAGATTTACATTATAACAATATAGTTGCTTTCAGATAAACAGAAATATAACAATAATGTTGTTCAGCTTGCCTTTCATCTGGGGATTTGGTGTTAGCATCCACAAATGAGGGAAACCATTTTCCGCTTGTTTTTCTTAGACTATGTTACTTCACTTAGCATAAAGGCTTCAAGTTCCATCCATTTACCTGCAAAGTTCATAATGTCATCTTTCTTTACCGCTGAGTAGTACTCCATTGTGTAGATGTACCACATTTTTGTCATCCACTCATCAGTGGAGGGGCATTTGGTTGGTTCCAGCTCTTCACTATTGTGAAGAGAGCTTCAATAGACATGGATGTGCATGTATCTTTGCAGTAGGATGAGTCTTGTGGGTATATACCCAGGAGTGGTATGGCTGGGTCAGGTGGTAGGGTCATTTTGAGTCTTTTAAGGGTTCTCCACACTGCTATCCATAGTGGTTGTACAAGTTTACATTCCCACCAGCAGTGGATGAGTGTTTCCCTTTCCCCACAACCTCTCCAGCATTTGGTGTCTTTTGTATTGTTGATCTTAGCCAGTTGTATCAGAGTGAGATCATATCTGAGAGTGGTTTTAATTTGCACTTCCTTAATTATTAATGATGTTGAACACTTTTTAAGATGTTTCTTAGCCATCTTTACTTCCTCACTGGTGAAGTCTCTGTTCAGCTTTACTCCATCTTTTGAGTGGGTCATT
>VZQC01013526.1:364449-404347 GCA_009823505.1 Rhizomys pruinosus
CTGGAAGAGCTGAGCCATCTAAGCCCTTTGGAAGTCAATTCCTAGAAGTAGCACATGGAGCTACTGGACTTGGTGTCTGCCCTGCTGGTTTTCGATCTTGTTTTGGTCCAGTATTTCCTCACTATGCCTCTACTCCTCCCTTTTGGAATGGGAATGTGTATTCAGTTCCACTGTATGTTGGGAGTATGTAATTTGCCTTTTGATTTTACTGGAGCTTACAGTTAAGAGATTGGCCTGTGTCTCAGAAGAGATTTTTGACTATAGACTTTTGAATAGAATTGAGACTAGAAAAGACTATGGGGACTTTTAAGGTTGGCCTAAATGCATTTTGCATTTTATATGGTCAGGAGCCTATGGGGGCCAGGGCGTGGGATGTGGTGGTTTGAATGAGAATGTCCCCCATAGGCTTTAAGTATTCAGATATTTTGTCTCCACTTGGTGCCACTGTTTTGGAGGTCTTAGTAGGTGTGGTTGTGCTGGAGGAAGTATGTCATTGGGGGCGGGCTTAGTGAGTTTAACAAGCCTTGCAGCCTCCAGTCTCTCTCTCTCTTGACTTCCTGTCCTCATTGTGAGATGTGACCCTCGGCTTGCTTCTCCAGCCCCAGCCACCATGCCTCCAGCCACAATGGACTCTGATCCCTGGAACCATCAATAGTAAGCTCAAATAAACTCTTCTTTTTATAAGTTCCCTTGGTCATGGTGGTTTATCACAGCAATAGGAAAGTGACTAATACAATCCACTTGGAGTTGATTTTTGTACAGGGTGAGAGCTAGGGTTTTAATTTTGTTCTTCTACAAAAAACTGTGATCCAGTTTTGCCAGCACCGTTTGCTGAAGATGCTATCCTTCCTCCATTGAGGTTTTTTTGCTCCTTTTTCAAGTATGAGGTGGCTGAAATTGTATGAGCTGAAATCTTCAATTTTGTTCCATTGGTCAATGGGTCTGTTTTTGTGCCAGTACCAGGCTGTCTTTATGACTATGGCCCTGTAATATACCTTGAAGTCTGGTAGAGCAATCCCCCCTGTATTACATTTTTCACTCAGGTTGCTTTAGCTATTCGGGGTCTTTTGGTTTTCCATATGAATTTAAGGATTTTTTTTCCAAGTCTGTGAAGAAGCTCATGGGGATTTTGATTGGGATTGCATTGAATCTGTATATCAATTTTAAGCCATCCCTTTTTGCAAATGATATGATAGTTTACCTAAGGGATGCTAAAAACTCCACCAGAAAACTTATAGAAATTATTAAGTGTTTCAGTAAAATGGTGGGATACAAAATTAACCTGGAAAAATCAGTAGCCTTTCTTTACACCAACAATAAACAAGTGGAGAAGGAATATAAGATGACTTTCCCACTCACAATAGCCTCAAAAATAATAAAATACTTGGTAACAAACTTAACCAAAGATACAACACAAATTTTAAACCCCTGAAGAAGGAAATTGAAAATGACACCAAAAGATGGAAAGATCTCCCATGCTCATGGATTTGGAAAAATTAATATAGTAAAAATGTTCATTTTACCCAAA
This sequence comes from Rhizomys pruinosus, assembly GCA_009823505.1. Classification (NCBI taxonomy): domain Eukaryota; kingdom Metazoa; phylum Chordata; class Mammalia; order Rodentia; family Spalacidae; genus Rhizomys; species Rhizomys pruinosus. Next base: position 365,978 of record VZQC01013526.1, read on the forward strand.
TTGAATGTGTACATTTCTAATGACGCAATACATTATGAAAGAGGAACACATCTTACTGTTTTTTGGTCCACTTTCAGATACATTTCTTTTTTTGGGGGGGGTCTTTTCGAGACAGAATCTCCCTGTAGCCCCAGCTGTCCTGGAACTCACATTGTAGACCAGGCTGGCCTTGAACTCACAAAGATCTGCCTGCCTCTGCCTCCCAAGTGCTAGGATTAAAGGCATGTGCCATCACGCCCGGCTCTCAGATACATTTCTAAGAACACACTTGCACTTAAGGGAAAGCGGATTATGAACTCAAATTATATTTTTAGGAGATTGTTGACTATTAATTTTGAAAAAGTCAAGCCCATAATTCATAATATATACCAAAATACATGCCACACATAGTAAAAATTTTAATGAAAGAAATAGAAACTATGAAAAATCCTAGAAATGATTACAGAAACAAGATTCTGATGATTGTGGTATAGGGAATAAATTTCTAAGAATTTGTAGAAATCTGAACACATCAAGGAAATATTGCTACATTGGACCAGTTTTTAAGCTTTTTATGTAAAAACATATTGAGATAAATTTTATAGACAAATGTCACGTTTGATGAACCACAACACATGAAAGGCTTAATTCATTACTGTATGTATATATTAGCATATATATGTATATATATATATATATAATGCTTAGAAATTCACAGATGGGGAGGGACATTAAAACAAGCAGAATTCAAAGCTTTATCTTTATCAGGCTGGGAATTTGAAAAGAGATTTTTTTTTCTGAGACCAGGCTGTAAATTGCAAAAGGCTTTTTACTCTGATGTTCACTGTGAGATGAGGCAGTGAAATTTCAGATGGTTACATTTGGATCCCAGATAGAAGGGATATTCTCTTCATCATTTCTCAAGAGATTTAGCTGTAGTTTTTTTTTAACTTTTATTTATTTATTTTATGTGTATGAATGTACTGTCTGCATGTAGGTTTGTGCACCCGTGTCATGCAATGCCGCAGAGGTCAGAAGAGGGCGTCGGATTCCCCTGGAACTGGAGTTCTCCTGGAATTGGAGTTATGGACGGTTCTCAGCCGCCATGTAGGTGCTGGGGATCGAACCCGGGTCCTCTGCAGGAGCAGTCGGCGCTCTTAACTGCTAGGCCATCTCTCCAGCCCCTGTAGCTGTAGTTTTGAGGTAAGGGCAAAATAAGTAAGCTATGAAAATCTTGTGACTATTAAAATGCTGAAAATTTATTTCATGTTAAAATGAGTAATGGCATGGCACTATCTCTATGATTTATGACCAGTCTTTAACATTGTAGTAAAGTTAGTCCTGCATTTTAAGAGACACTGAAGAAGAGAAGGAGACAAGGAGCATAGGAGCTGGCAGCAAAGATGCACAATTAAATCGTGAACTGGGAGACTTCTATTTTGTGGGGTTAATTACAGCAAAATATTAGCTCAACAGTAAACAAGACCAAGAAACCACTTAGTAGAGGATTTTCCTAGACACATTTTCTAGCAAACATTAAAATCTACTGACCACTTCTAATTTATGATAAAGGAGGCTTAGGTTCACATTTCAGAAAAGAAAATGTTTTTTTGGACAGCCATGTAGTTTGTGTAGTATGCCTTACAGAAATAATAAAGCATGCCTTGACTGGTAGTAATGATGACAAAGAATGGTTTGTAAGTACTGAAAAGAACACAGTAAACTCTCTTAGATCAGCCATCTCCACTGTGTTTCTCAGTGTGAAATTGTCACTCCCTCCAAGTCAGACAAGTGGGAATAAAGAACTGGCTAAGAATTTTTAAACCTTCTTTATTACATTCATTTATATATTTGGATGGCTTTTTCCATAGTCCCCTTTCACTATCACTGTTTCATAATGGTTAATAAAAAAAGAAGTCTCATCGTGTTATTCAAGGATTATTAAAATCTTCTGCCTTCTCTGGGTGCCTCATCTTCCAGCCAGCCCCAGCATTTTGTGTGTTCAAAAGAACTATGCCTGAAGGGAAAACACTTGCACAAACAGAACACTTGGAAACAATCCAGTTCAAAACTTTGAGGCATGTTCCTGACCCAAATAAGAACATATCCCATTGTCCTTTTGCCCCAGTTGTACTTGATTTCCAGTATCTACAGGGTTTCAGTTTTTAATAAATGATTGTCTACTCTATAAGAACCTACAATGTAAAAGTCATTTGGCAATTCTACTTAAAGACATTAATCAAGGCAAAATCTAGCACAGTACATTGATTGAAATGGTGAACATTTAATAAATGTTTGTTAAATTCAAATGAATGAATACATAAACCAGCATTTTCTCTTAACTGAATTTCTTTTTATTCTCTCTCTCTCTCTCTCTCTCTCTCTCTCTCTCTCTCTCTCTGTGTGTGTGTGTGTGTGTGTGTGTGTGTGTCTATGGTATGGAGGTCAGAGGACAACTTGGAGGAGTCAATTCTTCTTTCCACCTTTCCATTTACAACATGACTTCCACATCGTTCTGCTAATTCTACCCTGACAGTCTCATTAATAAGTATATGTTTTATTTTCACTTTTCTTTTTTGATCTTCCTTCTCATTTGGTTCCTTTGGTTCTTTACAACGTAACATATACTACTGACACATTTCAGGACCACCAGCCTTCTTTCCTCAATCTAATTATCAGCACATGCAAGCAAAAAGATACTGTCTCTTATTTGTCCACATTTCTCACCTCTTCTCTGGGTTCTTAGTAAAGGGTTTTAACAGTGAGAGAGGCTAGGCTTACACTTCAGTGTAGTAGATTTGATTTATAATCTTGTATTAGTTAAGTTTTGAACTTATTAATTGAACTATGAGAATCATTGTGAAAAGTAAGCAAATCATAAGCATAAAGGTCAGTGGAATTATCCAAGGTGAATATAACTGTACGCTGTCAAGCACTCAGAAAGAACAAAGACCAAAAATATTACCATCCCCCCAAGAGAGCAGAGCCACACCACATAATATGCATTCTGACTTCTAACAATGTGCATTAGTTTTTCTTTCTCTTGACCTTTTCAATATTAGGAATTGTTGAAATTGTTTTGTTTGTGCATTTAAAAAACATTCTGAGAAAAAAGTTACAGTGCCATGAACAATCTCAGCTCTATGATTTTGAAGAGTTTAATCCTGTGCATAAACATGGGGAAATTTGCTGAAGTAATTAAAGAAGTAAAGTGACTCAGAATCTGATAATGCCTAAAATAGATGGGTGGTGCCAAAGGCTTGCAAAGATTGACTCACCATTAGTCAGTTCTTGCTATGTGGACAGGGTGGGGAGAGTACCTTTTGGTTTAAGCAAATGAGCTCTATTTAGTTTTCTAAAGCATAAATTACTCATGGTTTGTGGTTTTCACCTTTACAGTAATTTTATGAATAGTCACCTGTTCTGCAAATTCTCAGATAATCAAGCACAGGATCTTGTGTATAAAATGAACTCAGTAAATATCTGCTAGTTATTTTATACCTTGTAGGCCATTTTGAAACAAAATGTCACCTAATTGTTCCTTTGAAAAAAGTATATGTTTTTGTCTCATTGCATAACAGAATAAAATGGAATTTATTTGCCTGTTTAGCTGACATATGAGTGCTGTGATTCAAACTCAGGTCTTCTGCAAGGAAAGCCAGTGAACTTAACTGGTAAGAGATCTCTCCAGCCCTGTACTTTATGCTTGCAAGGAAGGTTGTCAGCACACCAAAGATCTACATATATAGGTAGAGGCTCAGCCTAAGTAGAAACAGCTACGAATGAGCATCATTTCCCTTCAATGTCTTTGCGGTAGAAATACATTAGTATATCTTTCCATGTGTTTAATTTGACAATTTATTTTTTTAATTTTATTTATTTCTGTATGTGTATGAATGTACTGTCTGCATGTAGGTCTGTGCACCCGTATCGTGCAATGCCGCGGAGGTCAGAAGAGGGTCTTGGATTTCCCTGGAACTTGAGTTCTCCTAGAATTGGAGTTTCAGACAGTTCTCGGCCGCCACGTGGTTACTGGGGATCGAACCCGGGTCCTCTGTAAGAGCGGTCGGTGCTCTTAACCGCTAGGCCATCCCTCCAGCCCCTTAATTTGGCAATTTAAATAGCCACTCTTTGTTCCTTTATTTTTGTTTGTTTGTTTGTTTGTTTGTGAACCAACGCTAAGAAGAGGCCCAATCAGTCCGAATTAAAAGGTAAATAAAGGTAAGCATTTATTCCATGAAAAGCAGTCTCTCTCTCAGGTGAATCCACTGCTGTTGGCCACCCTGAGGGCGGTGGAAAGTGCGTGGAAAGTGCGCTTCTGAGAGGAGGGGAGAGCCTTTTATAGGGGGAGGGGGAAGGGGAGATGGTAACCTATTGGAATCTGGCCAATTAAACCAGGCCAGGGGCTCAGACCTGGAGGTGGGTCTTAGGTCCAGAGGTCTCATGGGAATCTGGCCTGTCTTAAACTAGGTATTAAATTACTAGATAACTGCAACCAACATATTATTCTTTCTTTTAATCTTTTTTGATTTCTTTTGTATCTGACATAACTCTTGAATGAGTCTTGTGTACATGTTTGCTAAATGAAAACGAAGTATTCAGGACAAGAATGCTAGGCAAAAGGAACAAACCAGGTATGGTGGGGCAGGCCTTTAACCTTGATCTTTGGAACGCAGAAATGAGTAAATCTCTGAGTTCAATGCCAGCCTGGTTTACATAGTGAGTTTAAGCCAGCCAGGGTACATAGTATAAAAGTCCCAAGGTAACTGTATCTAATCAACACCAATAAAATCTAAATCACTTTAAGTTTTGTATGCTAAGTCAGAAACCTCCATTTCAGGAGGTTGAAAAAGGATGAACAATACCAGATCATCACCATTGTGGCTAATTCATATCCTCCTTGTAGGCATATAGGGTATAGCAAAGGCCAAAAGTTAAGCCTCAGAGACTTATGTAGGAAGTGCATTTGCATTAGCAAATACACATATGTAAATCACATGTTTACTTGTGTTAGGCCTTAAAGAATATTTGGGACCTGGCTTAATGAGGAAGAGATGGTGTTATTGCTCGTGGATTTGCAATCTACTGTGTATAATACTGCCTTTATGGAAGATGTGATGTATAAAATAAATGTTTTCTTCTCAGCAAAGTTGCATGCCTTATGGAGAAGAAAGATACAAAGGCATTAAAAAATAGAAAGAACTGGGGCTAGAGAGATGGCTCACCAGTTAAGAGCACTGGTTTCCCTTGCAGAGGACCCAGGTTCAATTCCCATCACCCACATGGCGGCTAACAACCTTCTGTAATTCCTGTTCCAGGGTAGACGCTATCTTCTGACCTCCATGGGCATTGCACTACACAGGCGCGCCCCCCATCTACATGAAGGCACTACACTACTAAACATAAAATAAAAAAAAAAACTTTTTTAAAAAACAAAGAATTGGGGAGATAAGTGCCAATTCATATAATGAGGCATCAAAGGAGAAAGAGAGGTCAACATTCACCTTTGTAGCCACAGAGCCTTCCTGATTCACGTGGGACTTGTATGAAATCTAGAAATTAGATAAGCAGAAAGAAGATGGAGCCCAGGAGGTATTACACTAAATGCCTTTCCTGTATTTCCACTTGAGTTACTTTTGTATTGCTGTGACTAAAATACTTGACATAAAAAGCTTACAGGAGAATAGAGATTTCTGTAGCTCACAGTTTCAGAAAGCTTTCCTCCATCACGTCAAGAAAGGTATGGTGGAGCGACCCCATCAGTGGTGACAGGATAATGAAGTGGTGGCTACTCATATTATACCATGCCAGGAAGGAGAGAATGGGACCAGAACATGAGCTGTGCTATAACTTTCAAAGTCTCTAGAGATCTGCTACTTCTTCCAGAGAGCCACCACTTCCTAATGATTTCACAGCCCTCAAAATAGTGCTCAAAACAAGAGCACAGAAAGACAGTTCCAATTTACATAGCAGTCAACAGGGATTTCTCTTCCGGTGATTCACCATTTAAGTGACATCATTTTATTAAATCTTAAGTTAATATTGCCTTATTTCCCCACAAGCCTGTAGAATGGTAATATAACATTGAGAGATAGTACTGTATTACACTTTCCTGTGCTGAAAGAATTAACAAACCTTCTATAAGTATCTCACAGACAGAGTTCAGGCTCTGGGACCCAGACTTTAGATAAGAGAAATGCCTTTGTGCTGGAGTACACTTCAAAAGTGAGGCACCTCTGTCCCAGCAAATGTGATGAATCCACTGAATGTGGGAAAACCTAGGCCAGGGACAGATGCTAAGACGAGTAAAGTAAATGCTGCCTTTGCTTTCTTCATTCCAAGGTTGTGAATTTATTCTTGGGAAGCCTCAAGATAGGAATATGGAAAAAGAAGGGGAGTGGGGGGGGGGGATTCAGAGTTTTTGACCTGAATTCCACAACAGAGGAATGTGGGAACAGTGAGAGGCACAGGTACAGGCTAGTGCATTCACATACCTGGGCAAACAGCTTTCAGCCAACTCCCCTTACTTCACAGACAGTTGGCAGTTTGCTGAAAATAAATTTTTTTGTGTGCTTTTTGAGACAGGGTCTCCCTGTATCTCTGGCTGTCCTGGAACTCATTCTGTAGACCAGGCTGGCCTTGAACTCACAGAGATCTGCCTGCCTCTGCCTCCCAAGTGCAAGAGTTAAAGGCGTGTGCCACCACGCCCGGCAAAAAGAATATTTTTATTTAAATTTTTTTTTCTTTTTGGTATTTTTGAGACAGGGTTTCCATGTAGCCCCAGCTGTCCTGGAACTCGCTCTGTAGACCAGACTGGCCTTGAACTCACAAAGATCCGCCTGCCTCTGCCTCCTGAGTGCTAGGATTAAAGGCGTGCGCCACCATGCCCGGCTATTTAAAAATTATTTTAGGACCATATTATTAATAGTCATTAATGTTTTTATTTCATAGTTCGCACAGCAGAAAAGGAAAGAGAATTAACATTTAAACACTTAAGCACACAGAACAAATTGCCTATAAGAATATCCAATGTGTATGACTTAATTGGTTAAAGCTGTCCTGGATCAGACACGTTTAAATAAAGAGTATGAACAACATGAATCATGTTTGTTCTGACCCCTCAGAACACTACAAGATGGCTTCCAGTGAGACAACAAGAAGCCAGCATCTCATTATAGAATGCATTGAAAAATGATTGATATCTGTCTTGGCAAGAGATTATTCGGACATAAGTTAGGTTCCGAATCTGTAAAATGTTGACTGGTAAGAACGTAATACATTTGTTGAAGTTTCTATAAAAGTATAGGAGCAAACATAAAATACTGGACAGGCAAAATGGCTCAGTGGGTTAGAGTACTTGAAATCAAGCCTGTTGGCCTGAGTTTGATTCCCTGAAACTCACATGAACAATAACTTATAGTAACAGTAGCACCATACAAAAACTAGACACTACTATGATTCAATTTTCATGAATTCAAAAACAGTGAAAAGTAATCTATGGTGATAGAAACAAGCCTGATACAATTTTGAAAATGATCGCTCTGTTAATGTAGGTGATTATTTTATATATGGAGTTGCATAAATTATAGTATATATATTAGAGTGTGTATCATTCATAAATTTAAAAAAATAGTGAAGATGATTCTTATATGAATATAGGTTCTGGGGCTATATGTTACTACACACTACTTTCTCTAGGAATATATTGTCATGAAGATTATTAAATGACACTTCTGTTTTTATTAATATCATTGCCATTTAACCCAGCCTCTTCTGATTTACTATTTACATTGGCCTTCATTACCATACATATTATATGTCAGAAAGAAAAAGGACAAAAGTACTTTTTCAAGCAAAAATATATAACAGCTTCTAAACACAGGTTAAGCATGTGGTACTGCATGACCTTCTATATACCACGTCTGAAACATCAGATTCTGGCTCGGAGTTTAAAGTGGGAAAAATATCTGTTTGCCACAGTTTTAGCCCATGTTCCATTGCTATAAGAATATATGATGCGGGATAATGGATATAGAAAGGGTGTTTATTTAAGTCACAGTTTGGGAGGTTCACAGGTCATAGTGCCAGCATCAGCTCAGTTCTAGTAAGGATCTCATGGCAAACGACATCATAGTGATGTGCAGAGAAAGAGAATATTGTAAGACAGAAAGCTAAACATCAACTAGGGACCAGTCCTGCTCTATTGTAACTGGTTCATGTGAGAACTGATTTCCTTATTATCCATATCAACTCCTTCAAGAGGCAGTGACCCCAGTGACCTAAATACCCTGCACTGTGCTCCACCTCTTAGGGTTACCACCACCTCAGCATCACCATGCTAAAAATCAAGCCTTCAACGCCTTCAACACATGAATGGTTGGGGAACAAAGCATATCCAAATTATAAACAAGGAGTTTAGTGAGCCTCTTCTTTCTGAAAGCAGATCCTGTGTACACCAAGAAACACACTTTGTTTCCTGCAAGAATCACTTACTAGTTGGGATTAAGGAGTCCCACCGACATATTTATAGATGTATATTTCCCTCTATGTTGCTGCTCAAACCACATCCCATGTTTGGTAGTTGTATTGACTATAAAATGTTCTTATTTATCTGTGATAGAGTCTTTTGTTTTAAATAGAAAGTTGTCTGATTTTGCAAAATTTGGGGGATGGTGACATTGCTTAGTATGTAAAGTTGCTTAGTGAGTAAAGGACCTTTATGTGAAAGCCTGACAACCTGAGTTCAATCTCCAGAACCCACATAAAGGTGGAAGAAAAAAGTGATTCCAATAAAAGTTGTCCCAGACATTCACATCATAAACACAAACATACAAAACAATAACAATTATTATTTTAATATAATTAAATATAATGTAAATTAATATAATTATTGGTACCATGACAAATATTTTAGGAAAAGGGGGGACCTATAGAGATGGTTCTACTGTTAAGAGTACTTATTGCTCTTTATCGGATCTGGGTTTGATTCCCTGCACCCACATCAGGCTGGCCACCCACAGTTGCCTTCAACTATACTTCCTGGAGAGCCAGTGCCCCCTGGCTTCCTCAGGTACCTGCATGCACATAAATTCACACAAGTGTTTACACATACACATAAAGTCACACAAGCACATATACATAAATACAAAAAATAAAATTTAAAATTTTAGAAAAAAGTTTTAATCATTAAATGATGAATCTGTATTTAGTCAAATTGGTTTTTATATATTTATTAATGTGTATATATGCTGTGTGTGTATGAGCGTGTGTGTGTGTGTGTGTGTGTGTGTGTGTGTGTGTGTGTATAGCCAGGAATCAAATCCAAAGGCTTGTGCATTTCATAGAAGTTAGGCAATCTACCACAGAGCTACATCTCCAGTCCTAGATGGGTTTTTCTTTTTATCCATATGGACAATCCCTGCCTTTTACCCATTTTGACAAATTGTGGTCACCAGCTCATTTCACATTAAATGTAATAATCATTAAGGGTTATGACTGGGTTTAAGTCTACCAAATTCATATTTCATTTATATTTTCCCCTCACTTATTTATCTTTATTTCCACTTAAAAGTATCAGATATGGTTGTCCATGTCTATAGTCTTAGCACTGAGGATGCTAAGTGTGGTGGATCATGAGTTCAATGGCAGATTGAGATACAGAGTGAGATCTTGTTTCGAAAATCACAAAAACAAAGGACTTGAGAAATGGCTCAATGGTTAAGAGCACTGGCTACTCTTGCAGAAGGCCTGGGTCTGGTTATCAACACATATGGAAGCTAATGACCATCCAAAACTCCAGTTTCAGAGCATCTGATGGCCTTTTCTGGTCTCCATGGGTACACTTATAGACACCCAGGCAAAATACTCATACACAGAAGTATTTTTTTTTAAATATTTTTAAATCACCGAAAAGATAGAAAGCAAGGAAAAGAAGAAGGGAAACAGATAAGCAGGGAAGAAGGAAAGAAGTATGGGAGGGAGCGTGGAAGGAAATTAAAGGGCTTTAGTTTTAGTTTTGCTTGTTTGAATTTTCCATTTTATCTTTTCTCAGTATTATGATTTAAGACATGTCTCTAGGTTATTTGTTGTTTCAAGGAGTGTGGGAGAGAGGGCTCTGTAGTATATGAACTCCTAATTACAATTAATTTGTCACGGTGTACCTAGTCATGGGTATAGAGGTAAAGAATAATTCAATATTTTTAAAATCTAAGGTGTTCTTAGTGCCTAAATCTTAGACGTTGATGTACAGTTTAATGTAATCATTATTAAGTTTGTGATAAAGATTAACCTTTCCATTTATCAAGTACTCATTGTACACAAGAAAATTGTGGTAATTTTTATATATTAAACTTAATCATAATAATTTTTACAACCACCTAGTGGAATAAACATGAAAATATCAAGGCTTAGTAATTTCTAATTGTCTCATACCAAGTACGTAGAAGATCCAGAGGGCTAGAGAGATGGCTCAGCAGTTAAGAGCACTTGCTGCTCTTACAGAGGGCTAAGGTTTGATTCTCAGCATTCACGTGGCAGCTAACAACTGTCTGTAACTCCAGTTCCATGGAATCCAATGCCCTCTTCTGACCTCTGTGGGCACTGCATGTACATGTGTACTTACATACATGAAGATAAAATATCCATACACATAAAACAAAAATAAATACATAAAAAGATGATCCAGGATTAAAACCATGCCATATATAATTGTTAAGAAAAAGAAAGGGTATGCTGGTGTTGTTGCAGTACATTTGAAAATATCTAGACAGAGGCAAGGTGTGAGTAGACTTATGTTTTAGCACTATCACTCTGGCTACTGTGCAAATGGAAAGAGAGCCAAATCCACTTTGTGGTTTTTTTTTTTTTTTTTTTTTGTTGTGGTTTTGCTTTTTGTTTGTGGTTGTCACTAACCTACAACATTTATTAACCCCAAGGAGAAAAAATGGGGGTGGGAATGCAGGCAAAGAGGTGGGACCATGCTCGGAAATGAGAGGGTATGAAAAAGGTAGTGTAAGGAAAAGGAAAGTGAGTTTGTGGAGGTCTGAAAGGTGTGTGCTGAGTGGGTGGGGAGTTGTGGTACGGTTATGGTAAAGGAGTAAAGATCGAACTGTAATGTGGACATATTTTGTTATTGTATAAGAAATTAATGCTTTTTGTATTTCATACATCATTTTCCAATTCAGTTCAGCATATTTCCTTCCACTTCCTTCCCCCCATCCCACCCCACCCATCCCAGATCATGCATCTGCCATAACTGTCCTGCATCTTTCTCTCAGTTTTTTTTTTTTTTTAACAATAAGTGATAATTTTGAGTACAAGCATCCTTCATGCAAAACCAATCTTGCAAGCCGTTGTGTCCAAACCCACACAGCCCCTTGGTCTCACCATCCAGCAGGGGGGGCTTGTATGTTCAATCAGTGATCAAATGAGTGTCCAGGTTACATTGCTTGCAGTTTCACCATTCACACCAATCGCAGCCCTTACATTCTACTGCCCCCTCTTCCGCGATTGTTGTTCCCTAGGCTTAGAAAAGGGGCACAGGTGGATGAGAGGTAAAACAGTCCACTCTCTCTGGAGCTGTTGACTTGGACTCTGGTCAATTCTGGCTGTTTCCTTTCATGGGCTGACAGTTTGTCCAGGAATAACCTTTCGATCCTACTAATGAAGAACAAGCAATTAGATATATAGGTATTTAAGCAGCACTAATAGTTATGGTAGGTTACTTTAGCATAGACACATGTTTGGATATGTTAATCCATGAATTACAATTTTCCCCCCTGTTAAATATGACAGGGTCTTACTGTGGCTTATGACATCTCCTAACCTGTAGAGGATGTAAGCTTGTGGCATCAGCCATGGGTCATTCCTCCAAGGAGAGAGCCAATAGCCAATTAGATTTGGGATATACAGGCATATGGCTGCCTCTGCTGCACATTATTTCCAGGCAGGTGAGGTGTAGCTGGTGCTGACGGTGGAGTCTTGCTTGACTCAAGGAGACCCGTATTTGCTTTATTGGTTTAGTGGCCCTTGGTAACACTCTCTGGTATTCCAGAGGCCATCTGTACACTTGCATGTGTGGTCTCAATACATCTTTCCTATGTTAACATCAGGTCTTCGACAGCAGGGCCTTATCGTCTCTCTTCTTGCAGGTATCCCAGTTTAGAGGCAAGGAGCCTTTACCTTTTGTGGGGGCTTGGATCCCCTGGCCAACATCTCCTTGGTAGAATAATCCATTGCTGATGTCAGAGCTCCTGCATTAATATATTTTGCTTAAGTGCATAGCTTAAAGGAGACTTTAGTATTATATTTGGTTCTGAATAGAGAATAATCCTTTTCACAGTTCCTATGTCTATTAGTCAATTCAAGAAGGCAGTTTTACTGGTTTTATAAGAGATTACCTCTATAATAGTTGTCTTCAATTTACAGTTGGAAAACGACATCATCTTCATATTTCTCCTTGTTCTATGGGGGGGTAAGAAAATCTCTCATATTAAAACCTTTGTGGCTCCTAGAGGGTAAGTTTCGTTAGGACTCATTATACATAGTTGTTACAGGTAGGATCCACAGAGGGGTTTGATGACTGTAGCAATCTGAGGCTTTTCTTCCTTTCAATGTTCAAACGGGCCAACCTTTCTGTTGGCACTTTCTGGTACATCCTACTCAATGCAAAGCTGTATCTTTTCTTTCTCAGCCGTTAAGTTGGTGACATTTTGACCTGTTGGAACATACAAATCTTTTCCCGTTATTAGTTTTAAGATTTGAATTGCAAGGTTTTGATATCATCCAGAAAGGCCAATGAAATGTATTCACTAAAATTCCAGTGAAGATGCTATTTTTATAGTCTTCTGGAGAAATGAAAAGACCCTGAAATGAAGTCATATCCATAGAGACTGAAAAGAAAATTCCTGTTCAAGAGACAGAGAGAATAGGTTAGACTCAATAGAACTTGATATTAACTTACGTATTAGGAAAAAGAAGTGGGGAGAAAAATGAGGGTGAAAAGTTTCTGCTTTATGCCCAGTACTATGATAAGCTTAATAAGAAAGAACTAAGAATATTATCAATATCAAATCACGAATTTCATACGTGTGCTGCACTGTATATTGATGCTATTGATATTCATAATAATGCCATTGTTGTTCCTGTTAATGATATTCTTATCAATACACTTTTCAAAGTTTATGGCCATCCTAAGTGGCACCATGTGGATAATATTGTTCTAATTGTTTTCATTATGTGTCTTACCACATTTAAATTCCATAACAGTCCTGTGAGTTAGGCACTAGTATATACATTTTGTAATTGTAGAAAGTGAGGTATGAAGAAATTATATAATTGTTCAAAGGTACACAAGCTACTAAACGTTACAGCAAAATCTAACCAGAAAGTATTTATGTCTTTTAGTTAATCCATAAAATGCTTATTTTTAAAATGTTTTCTGCACATAAATATCAAGAGAATTTACATTTCAAAAATATTTGGGGGGCTGAAGAGACTGCTCAGTGGTTAAGACCACTGGCTGTTCTTGCAGAAAACCCAGGTTTGAATCCCACATGGCAGCTAACAACTGTCAGTAACTCCAGTTCCACAGGACCTGACACCCTCTTCTGACCTCTGTAGGCATTGCATGACAGGAGTGTTCTTACATACATGCAGACAATACATGCATATATATATATATATATATATATATATATATATATATAACAAATAAAAAATTAAAAGTATTTTCAGCTTACTTCAGAAAATATGCTACACTCTGACTATATTTGTTCATTTTTTTCCTAAGTGAGAATGCTCATTTGGACATAATAAGCTGTCCCCTTCAGACAAGGGATATTTTTCAAGTACATTTTAGTAGCATGAATCCAAGTTAACTCATATAACCTTCTCTAGGGAGATAAGTTGCAACCTAAGATATTTCTATAGTTCTCAGATAATTTTGGAAGAAGACAGAGAAAACTGATAATGAATTATATAAGGTATAATTTAAGTATGTTTGATGGCACGTCATTTTAAGGAAAGAGTGACAAATGGGGCATTTTTGTAGCAGATGGCTTATATGTTGAAGAATGATTGCAAATGAAATTAAAAAGATGATGTTGATATACTTTATAATGAATAATATAGTAATACTCTAATATTGCTCTCATTGTATCTCCAAAATTGTAATAACTGATTTGCAATATATATATATATATATAAATATAGTATATTATGCATTTATATACATAATAATATATAATATATAGAAATAGATATAGATATATAAAATATATAGAATATATAGGCATTATATATATATAAATATATATATAGTTTATATATATAATATATATATATTATATATATATAATATATAAATATAGTATAGAAATTAATATAAATAATATATAATATAAATATAATATAAATAATATATATATATAAATATAATAATAAATAAATAAATATAATAAATAGTTAATATATATATAATATATATAGAAAATAGAATATAAATATCTATACTCTTAAAGAATATCTCTCTCCATGCATGCTATAATATACTATCTCTCATCAGATCTAATAAGCTATCGCTACTCTCATCTCTATCTAATTATATCTCTAATAATGCATATATATATATATTTATATATATATTTCTTTGAATCCTTTCACCAACCACATGAAATAGATTATCCTTATCCTCTTTTTACACATAAGGAAAATAAGGCTCATACAGGTTTAGTGATTAATTCAAGAACACACAAATATTTAATGTTTCAAGAACCTGGGGTTTCGGAATGCTGGCTCAGTGTCCTTTATAGTACAGTTTCAGAAACTACTGAAAATTGTACAGCTTCCATATTCTCTAAGGAGGGTTTGTCAATGGAGGAAGTAATAATGTTGTAGACAACTCACAAGTATGATTTGCCTCGGGTGTTCTACAGTTGCCTCTAAATTTCTTTCAGGGAGCTAATGAATAAAAGATGAGACAGATCAGTAGTGGTAAAAGAGATCCCAAAGTTAATCAATACCATGATTGTTCCAGATTGAAATTGATGTTATTTCCATATGGAAAAGCTTTTAGGTTCAATGTCTGTCCTGTCCCCTGTCTATTACAAAGCTCAATAAATAAACTGTAAGTCAGAGGAGACTAGTGTTCAGTCCAACCAGTGCATGCATGCTCTATGCCTCCAGCCCTAAAGAAAATCAGTTACCAAAAAGTGATTCAGTTAAATACTTTTTTTTCTTAAAAAGCATTTCAGCCATTTGTGGGCTAGTTTACTGAAATAATCCTCATAAGCTGTAGAGAAAAATTTATGTACAAGGAATATTCACAACTTTCTTGATTAACAGGTGAAAAATAGCCTTAAATTTAATCTATGTTATAATTAAATAGACTAATATCTCCATTAGCTTGTGTTCTTAAATTAGTGGACTGACAACAGAAACTCTCTTGATGAAGAGTCTCAGTAAGTGCACAAATGTAGACAATTCTGTCCTACGGTTTTAGCATATTGAATTAGGTAGTGGTGGATTTTGGGGATCATCAAATGTTGGGGCAGACGGTCTTTATTCCAAAAAATTATTTCACATAAGTAGTATGACAGGTAAGTGTACATACATACATTCATAAAATATCTGTTAGAAGAAGAAAAAAGTCTTATCCAGCAAAGGCACACTCTTCCAATCATTGACAATATTGAAGTGAAAAGATCAAAGGTGTCAAGGGCATAGTAAACAGAAAACTTTAGCTCTTCGGTCCCTGGGGGGAAAGCTCTTTCTGTACCATCCAAACCTGAGAACATTTAAAAAATGATAAGATTTAGCTCAATGTTAGGACACTTACCTAGAATGACTGAGGTCTTGAGTTCAATGCTCAGCAGTGCAAAATAAAAGTTCTTTTATTTTAAATGTGAAATGGGAGTCTAGTATTTTTATTTATTGTTTTGCTTTTAAAAATTGTATTTTGTATGTGTGCATGTATGGTATGCATGTATGTTCATGCCAGAAGACCGTCTCAGATCCTCTGGAACTGGAGTTACAGACAGTTAGCCACCATATGGGTGCTAAGATTTGAACCCAGGCCTTCTACAAGAACAGCAAGTGCTCTTAACCGATGAGCCATCTCTCCAACCCTGAAAGTCTAGTATTTCTTCACCTCCATGAACCACATTATAACTGTGTCTCCATCAGCTGTGAAGTATACCACAAGCAACATAATAAGAATAAATAAATAATTTCATAGATTTTTTCTTTTGAGAGGGGGTTGTTTTAGGGGTTTGTTTCTAAAACACAACATATCTTGTCATGTAGCCCAGGCTGGCCTTCATATCTTGGTCCTCTTCTTTTAACCTCCTAAGTGTTATAATTTGTGGCATGCACCACCATGCCCAACTTAAATTTATAGATATTTAAGAATATAAATAACTGAAGAAGTAATGCTGTGTTATATTATTTGAAACTATCTTTAATTTTTTTCATAGATTGTTCTTTTCACTTTTATTCTTATTACCAAGAACCATCATGAGTGTACAATAAATACTGGATTAAATCTTTAAAAATAAACACCAAGTGTATCCTTTAACATATGTTGGGTCAACTGCAGTGATAAACTCCAATTATCACCAGTTTAACACACTAACTGTGCAATGTGGATCAACAGAGACCACAGATGCCTCTTCTTTGTGTAGTCATTCAGGGAATCAGACTCTGTCCATCAAGCTTCTGTTGTTACATAGGGTCAGCAGACATTTCTCCTAAGGGTCAGGTAGTAAAGGGTTTATGGGTCAGCGTCTGTCACAAATAATCACTCATACTGACCAGAAAGTAATAATACAGAACATTTTTATTTGTATTTGTTTATTTTTTTATTTATTTTGGCTGACATATACAAATATAAAGTTGTAGATATTTATAGGGTCACATGATGTTTCATGCATATATATACATTGTTTAAAAGTTAAAACTGCTGAACATGTCTAGGTCATTAAACATGTATAATTTCTTTGTGATTAAAAATTCCACAGTTCTGAAGAAAATTACACAGTTCTTTCTTTGAGGCTCTTGATATGGATGATCCTATTGTAATATCACACACCAAAGCATCATGCTGCATGTAACCAACTTGGTATTCATTGGTCAGTTTCATCCAGACATCCCTTCTTTTTTTATTATGTTCAGGGGTTTAGATTTTTCTTTTAATTTTATATTAATCTAAAATATGAATATATACCTTCTGCCCATATACATTAATTACCATGCCTGAAAGTAGGTGGTATGTTAATTCTAAGGCTTATTATGATATTCACATTATAACATCACAGCTGCTTTCAGGTAGAAAGAAATATAACAATAACATTGTTCAGCTTTTCGTTCAATTGGGGAATTTGGTACTAGCATCCACAAATGAGGGAAACCATTCCCTGTTTGTTTTCTGGGGACTGTTACTTCACTTAGCACAATGGCTTCAAGTTCCATCCATTTACCTGCAAATCTCATGATGTCATCTTTCTTTACTACTGCATAGAAATCCATTGTGTAGATGTACCACATTTTCATTATCCAGTCCTCAGTTGAGGGGCTTTTGGGTTGGTTCCAACTCTTTGCTATTGTGAAAAAGCTTCAGTAAACATAGATGTGCATGTTTCTTTGCAGTAGGATGAGTCTTGTGGGTATATACCCAGAAGCGGTATGGCTGGGTCAGGTGGTAGGCTCATTTTGAGTCTTTTAAGGGTTTTTCCACACTGCTTTCCACAGTGGTTGTATGAATTTACATTCTCACCAGCAGTGAATGAGTGTTCCCCTTTCTCCCGCATTTGGTGTCTTTTGTTTTCTTGATATTAGCCAGTCTTATTGGAGTGAGATGATATCTTAAGTGGTTTTAATTTGCATTCCCTTAATTATTAATGATGTTGAAACTTTTTAAGATGTTTCTCAGCCATCTTTACTTCCTCATTGGTGAAGTCTCTGTTCATTTCTTTACTCCATCTTTTGAGTGAGTTATTTGTTTTCTTACTTTGTTTTTTGAGTAGTTTATATATTGTGGATGTTAAGGCTCTGTCTGATGTATCACTGGAGAAGATTTCCTCCCACTCTGTGGGTTTTCTCTTCACTTCCTTGATTGCTTCTTTAGCTGTACAGAAGCTTTTGAGTTTGATGAAGTCCCATTTGTCAACTGTTGACCTTAATTCCTGTGCAGCTGCTGTCTGATTTATAAAGTCTTTTCCTACACCTATGTCTTGTAGGATGTTACCAACTTTTTCTTCTATCACCTTCAGGGTTTCAGGTTTCACACTGAGATCTTTGATCCACTTGGAGTTGATTTTTGTACAGGGTGAAAGGTAGGGGTTTTTGTTCTTCTACAAATGGTGATCAAGCTTTGCCAGCACCATTTGCTGAAGATGCATGCTATCCTTCCTCCATTGAGGTTTTTTTTGCCCCTTTTTCAAATATGAGGTGGCTGAAATTGTATGAGCTCAAGTTTGTATCCTCAATTTTGTTCCATTGGTCAATGGTTCTGTTTTTGTGCCAGTACCAGACAGTCTTTATGACTATAGCTCTGTAATATAGCTTGTAGTCTGGTAAAGCAATACCCCCTGTATTGCACTTTTGACTCAGGTTGTTTTAGTAATTCAGGGTCTTTTGTTTTTCCATATGAATTTAAAGATTTTTTTTCTAAGTCTGTGAAAAAACTCATGGGGATTTTGATTGGGATTGTGTTGCATCTGCATATCAATTTGGGACATTTTTACTATTTAATTTTTCCAATCCATGAGCATGGGAGGTAGTTCCATTTTTTTATGTCATTTTCCTTTTTCAAGGAGTTAAAATTTTTGCTGTAGAGATCTTTGATGTCTTTGGTTAGTTTTGTTCCCAGGTATTTTTTTAGGCTATTGTGAGTGGGAAGGTCTTCTTATATTCTATCTCCACTTGGTTATTGTTGCTGTAAAGAAAGGCGACTGATTTTTCTAGGTTAATTTTGTATCCTGTCACTTTACTGAAACTCTTAATTGTTTCTAGTATTTTTCTGGTGGCGTTTTTAGCATCCATCAGGGAAACTATCACATCATCTGCAAAAAAGGGATAGTTTAATTTCCTCTTTCCCTATTAGTACTCCTTTAATTTGTTTCTCTTATCTTATTGCCCTAGCAAGCATTTCAAGGACTATAATGAAGAGGAGTGGTGATAGGGGGCAGCCTTGTTGGGTTCCCACCTTTAAGGGGCATGGTTCACTTATGACGATGTTGGCTGTGGGTTTGTTGTATATGGCTTTGATTAGATTTACGAATGTCCCCTTCAGTCCAATTCCCTCTAGAACTTTAAACATGATGGGATGGTGGATCTTGTCAAAGGCATTTTCTGCAGCAATTGAAATAATAGTGTGATTTTTGTCTTTCAGTCCATTTATGTGTTTTATGATATCGATTTATTTATGTTGAACATCCCTGCATCTCTGATATGAATCCAACCTGGTGATGATGGATGATCTTTGTGATGTGGGTCTGCATGTGATTTGCCAGTATTTTGTTGAGAATTTTTGCATCTGTGTTCATTAATGAGATGGGCCTATAGTTTTCTTTTTGGTTGTGTCTTTGCCTGGTTTCAGTATTAGAGTGATGCTGGCTTCCTAGAAGGAGTTTGGGATATTTCTCTCTCTTTGTATCCTTCTGAACAGTTTGAGTAGCAATGGATGTAAGACTTCTTTAAATGCTTTATAAAATTCTGCTGTAAAACCATCTGGGCCTGGGCTTTTTTTAGTTGGGAGGTTTTTTTTATTACATCTTCAATTTCCTTAAATGTTATGGGTCTGTTTAAACTGTCAACCTCTTCTTGGTTAAGCTTTGTTGGTTCCCAGGATTTCAGATATTCATCAATTTCGCTTAGATTTTCAAACTTAGTAGAGCATAAATTTTTGAAGTATTGTGGTATGATTGGATCTTTTCTTTATCTGTTGTGATGTTTCCCTTTTCATCACAAATACTATTAATTTGGAGTTGTTCTTTCTTTTGGTTAACTGGGCTAGAGGTCTGTCTATCTTGTTTATCCTTTCAAAGAACCAGCTTTTGGATTCATTGATTTTTTTTATTGTTTTCTTTGTTTCTATTTCATTGATTTCTGCTCTGATTTTTGTCATTTCTTCCTGTCTGTTGGGTTTAGGGTCCATTTGTTGCTGTCTCTCAAATTTTTTTTTTTTTAGCTGTAGTGTTAGATCATTTATTTGTTCCCTTTCTGTTTTTCTTAATGTGGGTACTTATGACTATAAATTCCCTCTTAGGACTACTTTTAAAGTATCCCACAGGTTTTGTTGTGTTGTATTGTCTTTTTCATTTAGTTCCATGAATACTTTTTTTTTAAAGATATTTTATTAGTATTGTTTTTTGTTGGTGGTGTTATTTATTTATTTATTTATTTATTTATTTATTTATTTATTTTTGTCTTTTCGAGACAGGGTCTCCCTGTAGCCCCAGCCGGCCTGGAACTCACTCTGTAGACCAGGCTGGCCTTGAACTCACAAAGATCCGCCTGCCTCTGCCTCCCAAGTGCTAGGATTAAAGGTGTGTGCCACCACACCTGGCACTTTTATTTCATTCTTTATTTCTTCCCTGACCCATTCATTATTCAGGAGTGTGTTGTTTAGTCTCCATGTGTTCTTATAGCTAGTCAGGCTTATTCTGGTGTTCGTATTGAGCTTTATTGCACTGTGGTCTGATAGAATACATGAGATTATTTCAATCCTTTTATATTTGTTGAGGTTTATTTTGTGTCCCAGTATGTGGTCAATTTTGGAGAATGTTCTACGAGATGCTGAGTAGAAAGTGTGTTTGTTCTCTCTGGTGTTTGGGTAAAATATTCAGTAGATGTCTGTGAGGTTCATTTGTTGTATTGTATTGTTCAGTTCCATTGTCTCTCTATCTTTTTGTCCAGTTGATCTATCCAAGGAGCTAAGTGGGGTACTGAAGTCCCCAACTATTAGTGTGTTGGGATTAATCTGTGTCTTGAGGACCTGCAGAATTGTGTTTATATAGTTCAGTGCACCTGAGTTTGGTGCATAAATATTTAGGATTGTGATGTCTTCCTGGTTAATTGTTCTCTGATAAGGATGTGATGGCCCTCTTTGTTTCTTCTGATTGACTTTACTCTGAAATCTATTTTATCTGATATTAAAATAGCAACTCCTGTTTGATTTTTGGTACCATTTCCTTGGAATATTTTTTCCATCCTTTTACTTTGAGTTGGTGTCTATCCTTGACAGTGAGATAGGTTTCTTGTAGGCAGCATATAGATGGATTCTGTTTCCTAATCCATTCTCCCAGTCTGTGTCTTTTGATTGGAATTTTTAGCCCATTGATATTTAAGGTCACTATTGAGAGATGTGTGTTGCTTCCTTTCAACTTATTCTTGGTTTGCACTCTTGGTCTTGGTTTGTATTTACACTGTTATGCTTTATTAGTTTCTCTCTTTAGTTGATTGGGGATAGTTGCTCCTTTCCTCTGTATTTTCTGAAGTGTTGGTTTTTTTGACATGTATTCTTTCATCTTGTTTGTGTCACGAAAGATTTTTCTTTCTCCTTCAACTATAATTGACATTTTTGCTGGTTATAGTAATCTGGGTTGGCATATAAAGTCATTTAGCACTGGGAATACTTTGGTACATGGTCTTCTGGCTTTCATAGTTTGCACTAAGTCAGCTGTAATTCTGATGGGATTCCCCTTGTATGTAATTTAACACTGGGAATACTTTGGTACACGTTCTTCTGGCTTTCATAGTTTGCACTAAGTCAGCTGTAATTCTGATCAGATTCCCCTTATGTAATTCGTTGTTTTTCTCTTGTGGCTTTCAGTATTTTGTCTTTGTTTTGAACATCTAGTGTTTTAACTATGATAATGGTGTAGGGAGTTTCTTTTCTGGTCTTGGCTATTTGGTGTTCTATGTGCTTCTTGTATTTGTATAGGTTCATCTGTTTTTCAGTTTGGGAAAATTCTCTTCTATTATCCTGGAATATCTGGTCAATACTGTTGTCTTGGGATTCTTCTCCTTCCTCTATCCCTATGATGTGGACATTTGTTTTTTTCATAGTATCGCACATTTCCTGGTTATTCCACCTTTTTTAAATTTTTCGTAGTGTTCACTTGAGCATTTTAGAAGTTCCATGTTGTCCTGCAGGTCTGATATTCTATTTTCTGCTTCATCCACTCTGCTTCTGAGGCTTTCTCCCATCCTTTCCTGTTGATTGGATGAATGTTCCATTTCCTTTTTCATTTCTTCCTGTGATTTCTTTAGTATTTCCATTTCCTTTTTAGCCATTTTCTACTCGTAACTCCTTGCTTTGCTGGTACCGTTCTTTTTTGCATCTCAGCCTGGGATCTTTTCAGTGTTTCCACTTCCTTCCAGAGTTTGTGTTTCTCTCCCTCTAGTCCTTTTTGGACATTGTTTTTCTCTTCCTCTCGTTCTTTTAGGAGTCTGTGTTTCTCTTCTTCTAGTTCTTTTTGGAGTTTGTCATTCTCTCCCTCTAGTTCTTTCCAGTGTTTATCATTCTTTCCTTCTAAGTCCTTCCTGACTTTTTCATTTTCTCCCCTTAATTCTCTGATTTGTTCTTTATATTCTTTGATTTCTTTGAATATGTCTACAATTGTCCTTCTAAGGTCTGTATCTTGGTTTCCTTTCAGGGAGATCTCATTATAGGAATCTTCTGTCGGACTGGTAGAGTTTGGTGTGGATTTATTATGATCTTTTCCCATGTTGTTTTTTTCCCATGTTGTTTTCTCATTGTGTTTGTGGCATGTAGATTTGGTTTTTGTTTGTTTGTTTGTGTGTTTGTTTGTTTGTTTGTTTGTGTTTTGGGATTCTGGTGCCTCAATGTTAGCTGTGCAGACTGGATTCACTAAAACTATGCCTGCTAGATAGCCCACACCACAGCAACACCAGCTTGAGGGGTGTGGGGAGAGGTTGTTGCTCCTTTGGCCATGCACTGTTGACCTGCTGTGCTCCTGTGACCCTGTCTAGGTACATCCACGCCTTGGTGCTCTCTGGAACCCAAGCTGGCTGGGAGGATCCAGGGGAGGGTGGCACACTCTGAAGGCTCAAAGCAGTTCCGCCTTGCCTTACCGGCACCACACTGAGTCCAGGCCAGTGCTCTCTGGAACCCAAGCTGGGATGTTCCATGGGCAGGTGGTGGGCCCCCAAGGCTCAATACAGAATATTTATACAAATAGCTGTAACCGGGCTGGAGAGATGGCCTAGCGGTTAAGAGCGCCGACCGCTCTTGCAGAGGACCCGGGTTCGATCCCCAGCACCCACATGGCAGCCGAGAACCGTCTGAAACTCCAGTTCCAGGAGAACTCCAGCTCCAGGGGAATCCGAGACCCTCTTCTGACCTCCACGGCATTGCACGACACAGGTGCACAAACTTGCATGCAGACAGTACATTAATACACATACAGAAATAAATAATAAAAAAAAATTAGAAAAAAAAAAAACAAAAAAAAAACAAAAAAAACAAATAGCTGTAACCATGTTCCAGTAAGATTTATTTACAGAAATTGGTAAAAGTTGCATCTGGCCCATGGGCCGTATTTTGCAACCCTCAGTTCTTTCATCCATCCATGGAATCTTTTGAGAGCAGCTAAGTAGAGTATACAGAAGGCTACATGGTTTAATCCTGAAAGTACCATACAAGAATTCCAATCATATTTCATTGGCCAGAATTCAGATATATGACTATGTCCATTTTTAAACTTTTTTCTTTATGTTTGAGAATTTCATACATGTATACAATGAAATATGAACAGATTTACCCTCCTCTTTCCCCTCCAGATTCCCCCATATATCCTCTCACACACCCCTCTCCCAACTTCATAGCTTTTTTTTTTTTTTTTGATAACCCACTATATCCAGTTGGTTCTGTCCATATGTGTATGGGTGTGGGACCATCCAGTAAAACATGGAAAACATACCAGTTGCCATATCCTCAAGGAAGAATGATTCTCCCCTGACCCCCATCAACTATCAACTGCCAATAGCTCCTCAGTATGAGGTGGGGACTGAAAATAATCTACCCCATCTAATACATTCCGTTATGTAACTGTATCACTTTTCTTCACTTCAACTGTTGATGAATTCTGTTTATCTACTGATGGACATTTAGGCTGGATCCATTATTGGCTATTGTGAATAGTGCATCAATAAGCATGGATGTGCAGGTATGTCTATTGCTATTGCATGGTGATTAAGAATCCTTTAGGAATATATCCAGAAGTGGTATCATACATCTTATCTTCAATTTCTGAGGTATATCCGTACTGATTTCCATCATAGCTATAGCAGTTTACATTCCCACCAGTAGTGAATAAGGGTTCCTCTTTTACCCATATCATCAATGGCATTTTTGTTTTCTTGGTGATGTCCATTCTGACTAGAGTAAGATGGACACCCAGATCAATTTGAATTTGAATTTCTCTGATGGATGAAGATGTTAAATTGTTTCAAATGTTTATGAGTCATTTGTATTTCTTCCACTGAGAGCTGCCTATTTAATGAACTAGCCTATTTATTGATTGAATAATATTTTGGTTTTTAATTTTTATATATTCCAGATATTATACCATAGTGTGTTTTTCACCATGGTATAGAATGTCTCTTCACTCAAACAATAATTTCATTTGCCAATTCTTGGGATTATTTCCTGATAGATCAGTATATTTTTCAAAAACTCCTTGCCTGTGCCCATATTTTTGAAGTGTTTTAATTATGTTTTTCTCTACCTGGTCCAAAGTTTCTGATACCTCATTTGGGCCTGTGATCCATTTTGCACTGACCTTTTTGCAGGATGAAAGGTACAGATCTAGCTTTATTCCTCTACATCTGGATACCCAGTTTTCCCAGCATCATTTGCTGATGAGCCTTTCTTTATCACAATATATGTTTTTGGCACCTTTATGGAAACTTAAGTAATCATAACTATGTGATTTTATTTCTGGGTCCTGTATTCTGTCTCACAGATCTACACACCATTTTCTACCAGTAGTATACATATTGCAGTGGTGCTGAGGTATAATTTGAGATCTAGATTTATAATTCCTTCAATACTGATTTCTCTACTTAGGATTGCTTTGGATATTCAGGAGCTGCACCTAACTTCAAATAAGGATGAGAACTGTAACACAAACATGTACCCAGAAAGTAAAGGAACAAGCCTTGTTAATATCTAGTCAGTGTCTTTTACTGAAAATGCTAGCGTTAATCCAAACAAGCATTTCCCAAAGAACATCCCATATATGCAATATATGTACTGAAAAAATTCTCAGGGGAAAGAAAAGTTACTGGGTCCATATAAAACTGTTAGTAGACTGTTTTGCTTCTCATCCACCTGTGCCCCTCTTCTAAGCCTAGGGAACAATCTGCGGAAGAGGGGGCGCGGTAGAATGTAAGGGCTGCGATTGGGGTGGATGGTGAAACTACAACAATATAGACTGGACACTCATTTGATCAATTTGATTGAACATACAAGCACTCCCTGCTGGATGGTGGGACCCATGAGCTGTGTGGNGGAGTGGTTATGTTGACCTTGGGAACTTAGCAACACTAATGAGATTTTAAGTATGTTATAACATTTTCTGTGTAAAAGATCCTTAAATGGAACATTGTTTTAGGACCAAATTCCCCACCTTCACAAAAATGGCCACATTGCAATAAAATTGTGGACTATTAAAAAAAGGAAAATGTTAATAGAAATTACTGTTGATAATTACTTTAGGCATCTCTTAAAATAATTCACAATGTACAAAAGGGGACACAAAGATATTTTTAGTCTTTTGTACAAATGTGTTCATTTTCCTACCTTAAAGTTTAAACAAATATTTTCTGATTTCTTTGCTTCAGGCTAAGCATGAGTCTAATAGTTTAAGGCCTTTCTTGGTATCCGTTTCAACCTTCAGAAGCCCCTGTCCTACCTCATACATCTCAGGTTGAGGAGCCACACAGGAAGGCCGTGCTTCCCCAATGGCTGGGCCTTGTGTCATCAGACTTCCTCATGGCCGGATTTCTGTGGGTCCAGAAAGCTGGGGTGAAAGATATCAGAAGAGTGGACAGACATATCTGTCACCATAGGTGGTGCCTTTAGGGGCTCGGTGGTGGGGAGTGTTGCACAATTGGCTTTAATGAGGGGAACCTGCTTGGGTCTGACCTGGATTGGGGTGTTCAGTGTTTGTTTCTTAGAAAGAGTGAAAGCCATATGACTTCGGGTTTGAGTGGAGCATTGACCTTGTTTTAATTTTGATTAGTGCTTTGAGAATCTTATACAGTATATTTGGATCAGGCTTACCCCTTCCCAGATGCTCCCCAGATTCACCCCCTTGCCTACTCATCCCACTTTGGGTCCTCACTTTTATTTATTTATTTATTTATTTTTACTTATTTATTTTACACAGACATTTCTCAGATTCCTTTTTTTTCTTTTTTCTTTCTTAAAAATATTTTTTTTAAATTTTTTTTTATTTATTTATTTTTATGTGTATGAATGTATTGTCTGCATGCAGGTCTGCGCACCCGTGTCGTGCGATGCCGCGGAGGTCAGAAGACGGTCTCGGATTCCCCTGGAACTGGAGTTCTCCTGGAACTGGAGTCACAGACGGTTCTCAGCCGCCATGTGGGTACTGGGGATCGAACCCGGGTCCTCTGCAAGAGCGGTCGTCGCTCTTAACCGCTAGGCCATCCCTCCAGCCCCTACTCCAAGGACTTTTATCCATTTTATCCATTACTATGGTATCTCTTATTTCTACAGTAATGCCAAAAACATAGATAGTAGTTGATCAATAGATGTTGCATAAAAGAAATATTGTACTGAATGGTGGGTCAGACTTCTTAGTGCTATTCTCTCTTTCTCTCTCTCTCTCTCTCTCTCTCTCTCTCTCTCTCTAAATACTCAAATTGTATTTTCAGTTCCAATCACTCTTCTTTTAGGACAACTCATTCAAAGCAACAGTGGCAGGCTCCCTTTTGTTTAGAATGGCAATTAATTATAAGTATCAGCAGGAAACGCTTTTAAAAAGGATAGACCACACATTTTCTGCAATCAGGATATCTACAGATGGGTTCACAAAACATAGAACTTTTAAGAATATTTTTAAATATTTTATTATTTTTATTTTACATGTATGAATATGTTGCCTGTATGTACATAAGTGCACCCATGTCATGCAATGCATGCAGGTGCCAGAAGAGGGCATCAAATTGTCCTGGAACTAGAGTTACAGATGGTTGTTAGCCACCATGTGGGTGCTGGGAATCAAACCTGGGTCCTCTGTAAGAGCAGCCAGTACTTTTACCTGCTAAGCCATATGTCCATCCCCAAAATAAAATTTTAATACCTTCAAATACACACATATTTATTTTAAGTTCACTAGGTACTACTAGTGAACAACAGAAACAAAATTCCTCTTATGAAATTTTTATTTTGGTTAGGCCATCTATAAATAAAATAGTTACTAAGAAATATATGTCAGACAGCTTTTTAGCCCCCTGAAGAGAAGTAAAGATGTACAGAATGGCTGGAAGGCATGTAATATTTTAAATAGGATAGTCAATGAAAGCTGTTGGGTTTCCTCTGTTGTCAATCACCTTTCTTTTCCTACCAGTCTCTACCCCTCTTTACATTGCTCTGTGCCTGTGGAAAACAGTCTCTAAGCTAATCTCCAATGATCCTCAACTCCTCCTAGTCAAACCCCTCTGTGGTCTCTTCCCACTTTGACTTGGAACTAGTTTATCCAACCAATAAAATTTGGCAGGAACAAATGCATTTGTTAGGTTATGAAAAATATTGCAGCTTCCACTTTGGCGTGTTGGACCATTCAGTCTGTAGGTACTCAGGTATCATATTTTCTTTGCATGACTGGACACTCAGGAGGCTGCATGGAGAGGCCTTTTATGAGAGAAGACATGAGATCTGGCAAAAACTACTACCGGATTATGTGAGTGAGCTTCTTTAGAAATAGGGTCTCCTCAGAGGTTTTGAGAAAAAGATGTATGGCAGAACGCATGAACTGAGGTGAGGCCGGGGGCATGGAAAGGGGAATGTGTCTAAATTGGACTGAGAAATGATGTGTGAAATACACAAAGCATCAATAAAAATATTTTATAAAAAAAGAAATAGGGTCTCTGGTGCTAATTACCATCACTCAATCATTGCACATTGTTTATATATATTGAAACATTATGCTACAACACATAAATACGTACAATTATCATGTCAATTAAGAAACAATTATACCCTCCAGCTCTAGCTAAGCCTTCAAATAACTGAAGCCTTGGCTAACATCTTGACTATTTTTGTAAGGCAAGACACAGGCCCAAACCATCAAAACCATCTGATTCGAAATTCCCCACTCACAGAAGCTATAACAACACACACACACACACACACACACACACACACACACACACACACACATACACACAGTATTTTCTGAAGTATTGGAAATTGTATCTGGGCTCCATACATGCTAGGTCATTAGTCTGTCCTTGAGCTATAGCCTCACCCCCCCCAACACACACACACACACACACACACACACACACACACACACACACGCTTTTAGCTTTCAAGGAAGTATATCATTATTTTTCCAAGGCTAGCCTTAAACTTAAGATCTTCCTGCTTCACTCTCCAGAGTAGTTGTGATTACAGGTACTCCTAGCAATATGTTATATGTATCACAAGGCCTAGTAACATATA
The DNA here is from genome assembly GCA_009823505.1 of Rhizomys pruinosus. Taxonomy (NCBI): domain Eukaryota; kingdom Metazoa; phylum Chordata; class Mammalia; order Rodentia; family Spalacidae; genus Rhizomys; species Rhizomys pruinosus. The sequence goes on from VZQC01013526.1 coordinate 394,674, forward strand.
ATATAACATAGTTAATATATGTATGTTTGTATGAAGTCCTTAGAGTATGTCTATCACTCCAACCCTACAAATATTAATATATGAATAAACTAAAGTACTTAGAGACTCAGGTAATACGAATAACTCTCAGTGGGATGGAGTGAACATAAAAATGGTGACTAAGTCTTTCCTAGACTAATAGCACCCTGGGCATACCTTTATGCCTCAACGAAGCTATGACATTTTAAGATTGTAGCTCAGAAACCTGACTAAGCTGAGCTATCTCCACATGCTAACTAGGATGTGTGACACGTAAGTGATGCTCATTAAAGCTTGCTGAAGTGAACTGAACAGAGGAGTCATCAAATTATGAGAACTGGAGTACGGAGACAGAGTTCCACTATCAACGACAGTGATTCCTAAGTGGCATTAACTAGAGAAAGTTGAATTCAGCTTCCTTTAATGCTCCCTTCCTCCCCTACAATTTGGACTTATCCTAGGGCTTGGAGCATGATTGAAACTGCAGGTGGCAAGCAAATAACTCTAGAAGCACAGACTACAAATGCTGGAAATCAGGTAGGGGCCTGATTCATGTGTTAACATGCCCAAAGGAAAGGTAGCATGGAAATAGGCAAAGGCACCTATTCTACACAAGAACAAAAAGAAAGGAGTTAAAAGCAAGGGGCTGACAGGATTTTCTGAGATTCTCAGATATTGTGTTAAGTTTCTAAACTCTTAGTGATTCTGATTATGAAAGGTCTCTTCCTCAAACAGCCCAGAAATTTCTTTAGCATGATACTGCTTCCTTTCATTTTCCAGTCATTTTAATACAGGTTCTGGAGAACCACAATTTTCAGTGCTTGAAATGTTAAGGAGAAGCACGTTTACCAATCACAGATTAGTGATGCTCACCCAAAAGGTAAATTGTGGTGCAGATCCACACAGGCCAGTGTCTTTCATTAAATAACGAGTTTGGCAAAAAGGAGAATACCTTAATTCCTGAGACAAGTACCATCAAAATGATTGAAAAATCTACAGTTCAAATCACTCACTTCTTAATCCCTAAAGATGCTCTTCCCCTTCAACCTAGCTGAGTGAAGAAGGCACTTCCCTGGAGATGGCAATTAGATTAGAAAGCCTGGAGCCTTCCCCTTGATTACTTAAAATGATACTAAGTCCTTGAGCTAACTTAGATGGATGGTAACAGTTTCCAGGGGACAGACAACTCAGAAAAGACAACTTCATCGCACTTGCTTTCCCTTTTACTTACTTAATACTTTGAAAATACTTTTGTAAATTTTATTAAAAGAGGCTGCAAGCATTTTAAAAATGAATCCAAGTGCTCGCTTTTCATTTCAAATAGCTGAATGAAATTCTGCCAAGAACTGATAACAACAATCCTTCTGTGTCATGGATGGTCAAGTCTTACTCTCATCCTTAATGTACGTGTGAAGTCTAATCAGTATAATGAATGAAGTACTTATTAACATTTTGAAGAAAGCATCCTAAATTGCTGCAATTCTGTGATTATACTGGTGGATTCTAGCTCTTTTTCTTGGTCAGGCTGCTTGTCCAGGGACTTTGTGATTAAGAAAGCAGAAGGTTATTTAACAAATGGATAAATGAGAGGCTTGCTTACCAGAGAATTAACTCACACTGAGAACTTTCTCTATGTGTTGAAAATTGGATTTGAATGAAACCCCCATTTTGTGATACTAGGGATCAAACAGAGTGTTTTGTACATGCTAAGTAAGTACTCCATTACTAAACTTCACCCTCACCCGTATATTCCTTTGAAAATTGCCCTGGAAGTCTAAAATGTCAGGCATATCTGTATTCTAGGGACAATTCTTCCAGTGTTTTATGAGTATTAACAGACATATGGAAAACACACTGTGCATCTGTGTAACTTGGACACCTCCTGCCCCCAAATATCATTTAGTCTGGCAATCTTAGTTTCCTCCTTTTCCAGTGGAATAATAATACTTTCCAATTGCATATGTGATTTGAGAATTAAGTATTTAGTGGAGATGAATTTCCATGTTTCCTGATCCCATCATTTCTAGTGTTGCTAGGTTGGTGTAGCAATTAAATATATAATGTTGTAACTATGCCATGCTTGGTTTTCATGTAAGCATAGTCTCTTGAAAACAAAACTAGTGAAAAATATTTTCACTCTTCCCTACTTTTGGTTTTGGTCAAGCTTGGAGTTAATTAGTATCAGTGAACTCTCAATGTCAGCCTTTGGTACGAGTTCATTAACTAGCATATACTTTGTCAAATTCTAATAAGAACTTCACCATTTCATTTTATTTGGGGGGAGAATATATTCTTTTAATAACAAACATTTGTTTTCTTTATGTTTTAAGTTCATTTAACCAGTGTTTACTAGGCACCTTTAAGGTCATACAAAAGAATATAAAAGAAAAAAAAAGTAAAGGAGTTTATGCCTGTGATTCGCTTGTAAGTCATAAAAATCCGCAAACCACAAATAGCATGCACACAAGTGAAGTGTCATGAGAGTTAAATGAACACTGAAGTGGAATTTAGGTGACAGTCATGACTGATGTACAGGTTCTTCTTTGGATGATAATGAACAAGATGAAGTGCAGTGCGTAGGATGGACTTGGGATGGGAAGATGTAGTGTGCTTGGGGGGTGGGAAAATGTAGGGAGAGCTTAATCTGAGGGGCATTGGAAAAGCACAAGAGAGGCTGAAGTGGTGACCATTAGGCTGCAGGCCAGGATACATGGCTTTAGTCCTGACCAAAACATTTCTATTCTGTAGCCTTTTGACCTTTGGCTTGTCAATTCTCATCTCCAATCTTGAGGACTCCCCATCCACTATGAGTGCTCAGTAGATAAAGAATTTCCAACTAGGGTATTGTAAAATTTAAAAACGTCTTTGAGAGCCATGAATTCTACATTTTAAATCTAACAATACCTTTTAGTTCTCAGTGGGATCATAATTGGACAAAGAAAGACAGAGAGAGAGAGAGAGAGAGAGAGAGAGAGAGAGAGAGAGAGAGAGATTAAGGAGGAGAGAATGAACTTGAGACCCAACCACAAAGCTCAGTACCAGAATAAAGAAAAGCCTTTCAGGAACAAACACAAATGAGACAAGAATTCTGATTCAAATTTATTGGATGGCTTCTTAGAAACGGAGTACAAGTTTAGCATCCCTAATCCCCAAATCTAAAATGCTTTCATATGCAAAACGTTTAAAATTATCAAATGATGTCACAAGTGAAAAATTCCACATTTGATTTCATGTTATGGTTTAAATGCAAAACATCACTACACTAAAAAATAATTTCTGAAATTGCCTTCAGGCTTTTCATAAAAAGTCTAATTGAAACATGAGTGAATTGTGTATTTAGATTTGGTTCCATACTCCGTATATCCTGTTAGGTACATGTAAATACTCTAAAATGAGAAAAAAACATTTAAAAACACTTCTGGGCCTAAGAACTTCAGATAAGAGATACTAACCTGTGCCATATGGCAGAAAGGACACAACCTTTGGAATTTAATAGATTTGGCCAAGGTTTGAATATTAGTTTACTAATTTAGTAATGGTTTCAGGTAACTTCCTTAGCATCTTAGAGCCAGCATTTTCTATGTAATACCTCATTTTATTGTGCCTCATTTTATTATACTTCCTCAAGTATTTTGATTTTTTTTTTAAGTAGCATGTTTGTGAGCACTCTGGATTAGGCAAGGCTATTGAGAACATTTTTCCCAGTAGTATTATACCTCTGCATAATATTGGCAATTCTCAAACATTTCAAGCTTCTCCGCCATTTTATGTGTTATGGTGTTATGTGATCACTGATTTTCAATATAATCATTGTCATTGTTCTTACATGCCACAAGCCACACCCATGTTAGGCTGTGACGTTTATTAATCAATGTGTTGTATGTGTTCTGACTGCTCCACCTACTGGCTGTTCCCCAGGCTCTCTCTGTCCTCAGCGGCAGGTGCCGGGGCGCGGGCTGAAGAGCCTCCCCACCACCACCACCACCCCACCCCCCACCCCCCACCCCCCGCAGAGGCCACCGACCCTTCTCCTCCCTCCTGAGGGCCTCTGCCCAGTGTGCTCTGACCCAACAATCCTCGACATCAGAGCTGGGATCTTAGTTCGGCTAAGTCATTCTGAGCAAGTTGAACTCACCAAGAGATCCAGGACACTGCCCACAGAACGAAAGCCACAAAGGATTTGCAGCCTAGGACCTTCGATGGAAAGCCTTGCCTACTGACATTTGACCAGTTACTGTTCCAGCCACCTTTGGATACAATTTGGAAAACGTATTTCTCATCACTTCATCTCTTCCTAGATACAAGATAAATAGACACAAGGCCAGCCCCCATTTATTCAGATAAATCCACTGGACTCACTGGATGGTATAGGCCTGTAATCCCAGTTACTTGATGAAAGGAGGAAGAAAAGGAAGGGAAGGAAGGGGATAGGAGGAGGAGGGGAGGAAGAGGAAGGGGGAAGGGGAAAGAGGAAGGTCGAGTAGGGGAGAAGAAAGAAAAAAAAAAACAAAGGCAAGAGCTGTAGCTCAGTAAAGCACTTGGAAGCATGCGGGAGGCTCTGGGTTCAATCCCCAGGATGGGGAAGAGGGGAGGATAAAGAGGCTCAGGAAAGTCAAGTACCTCTCTCAAGGCCACACAGCAAGTGCTGGAGGGAACCCAGCCCTATAGGCCCCGAGACCTCGAAGAACACAGAGAATTTCCTCTGAGGAGCAGAGTTCTAGAGTAGAGGGGAGGGAAAGTCATAGTGAGCTCTTCCTCCCCTTGACATGCCAGCGTCCATGCACCTCAGTCCTGGTCAGTCTCCGTTCTCTGCCTCCAGGCTGTATGGACTGTCCTCACTGCATGGAGGGCCACCCTCTCCCTGAACTCAGTCAGCTTATCCTGTCTCCAGGCATAGCCAGGTTTCCCTCTGACGGCCGGTGGGATTGGGCTTGTCCTTCCCCATCCACTGTAATCCTACATTGCTGAAGATGCTCCCACCATGGTGGAAGGTTCCAGAAGCAGGGCTTGTCCCTGCACCGAGGCTCAGAGAGCTCAGCACTGACACTTAGCAAACACTACCCTCTGAGTCTGGCATGGTGGTGTACATCTTTGATCCCAGCACTCAGGAGAAAGAGGCAGGTGGATCTCTGTGAGGTCAAGGCCAGCCTGGTCAAGTTCCAGGCCAGCTGGGGCTACAGGGAGACCCTTTCTCAAAAAAATAAAAATAAACACAAAACAGAAAACAAACCATTGCCCTTAGAAATTCCTCCCAGAGCATGCCTTTAATCCTAGCACTTGGGAGGTAGAGGTAGGTGGACCTTTGTGAGTTCAAGGCCAGCCTGGTCTACATAGTGAGTTCCAGGACAGGTGGGGCTACAGGGAGACCCTGTCTCAAAAAGACCAAATCAATCAATCAATCAGTCAATCAATCGATAAAAAGAAATGACCCCCAAAGGCTGCTGACTCCTCCTCCACCTTCTGAGGTCTCTGCCCACTGCTTCTGGTGGGTTCAAGCTCCCAGACCTACTAGGTCAGACAGGGCTAATATTGATGGGCACCTAGAGTGCTTGCTGTTGGGTACCTTTACCTGCCTGGGTTGTGTCCCCAAGCATGAAGAGAGACCCCTAGTGGCCCTTGTCTGAAGATGCCCCTGAGCACAGCCACTGCCAGGAGCTAGATACCAGCCTGCCTTAGAGGTTTGTTGTTTTGTTTTGTTTTGTTTTGTTTTTGAGACAGGGTCTCTAGTAACCCAGGTTGGTCTCACACTAAGTAGCCAAGGATGACCTTGAACTTGTGATCTTCCTGCCTCTACCTCCTGAGATCACAGGACGAGCAGCCACATCCAGCTTATACAGTTCTGGGGATGGAGCCCAGGGCTTTGTGCACTGCTCACTGAGCCACATTCTCAGCCCCCTCCTCCCACCTCATTGGGCCTTGGAAGTTCAAAGATGAGTCCTTGAATGTATGGCAGAGTCGCCAGCTCAGGTGGCAGACGTACTGTGGGATCTGGTTCCCTGGGACAAAGGCCGGTGCAGAGGGCAGGTGAATTAATTATGAGGGGNTTATTATTTATTTTCATATGTGTATGAATGTATTGTCTGCATGCAGGTCTGTGCACCCGTGTCGTGCAATGCCGCGGAGGTCAGAAGAGGGTCTCGGACTCCCCTGGAACTGGAGTTCTCCTGGAGTTGGAGTTACAGACGGTTCTTAGCCGCCATGTGGGTGCTGGGGATTGAACCCGGGTCCTCTGCAAGAGCGTCGGTGCTCTTAACCGCTAGGCTATCTCTCCAGCCCCTAGTTTGGTGGTCTTTATAGAATGCCAAACTAGCCAAACGAGCCACACACAACATTACCTTAAGCCTTATTCATAAAGACAACTCTTTGATTCTGTGAAGGCTGAGGGAAGGGAGGATACTTGAAAAGAAAAGTTTGAAGCTAACCAAGGCTGGGTCACGAAATTTAAAAGAAAGAAAATGAGTCCATACGACTGCAAAGTGAAGCAGTAGGTATCGGTGCTGAGGCTACAGCTATTATACAAAATAGCTAGTAAGATAATGGATGAAAATTGCTACATTGCACAACAGATTTTCAGTGTAGATGAATTAGCTTTATAATAGAAGAAGATGCAACCTAAGACTTTCATACCTAAAGAGAAGGCTCAAAGTATCAGGTCGCTCTTGCTAAGGTATAAATGATAAAACAGATGACTTTAGCAGGAAACCAGTATTCATTTATCATCCTAAAAGTGCTAAATGCTTAAGAACTACACTGAAGCTATGCTGCCTGTGCTCATTTTTAAGTGAAACCACAAAATCTGGATGGCAGCACTTCAGTTTAAGTCATGGTTTACTGAATATCTGAAGCCCACTGTAGAAACCTACTGCTTACTGGTAATGGCCTTGGCCACCTGAGAGCTTGAATGGAAATCTACAATGAGACTAATGTTATTTTGTACCTGGAAATACAATATTCATTCTGTAGTCCATGGTTCAAGAACTCATTTTAGGTCTGACTATTTAAAAAAATGTGTTTTTTGTGGTTACAGCTGCTATCTAGAGCAATTCCACTGATGTGTGAAAAGTAAATTGAAAATCTTCTGTAAAGGAATCACTGTTATTGATGCCACCAAGAACAGTTTAATTTATGGTAGAAAGTCAAAATATGAATATTAACAGGAGTTTGGAAAAGTGTTGTTTGAAACTCTCATGGATGACATTGAATTTTAGGAGGAAGAAATAACTTCAGATATGGTGGAAATCATAAGAGAACTAGAATTTCAAGTGCAGCCTGAAACTCTGACTGAGTTGTTGAAATCGCACAATAAAATGTTAGAGGTCCTCAAGTGTATTATTTCATAGCCTACTTAAAACATATATGTATTTTTGCGGTTCTTAGCCTCAGCCTTTAACGGCTGAGGGCTGCGATTGGGGTGAATGGTGAAACTACAGCAATGTAGTCTGGACACTCATTTGATCAACTTGATTGAACATACAACCCCTCACCTCCTGCTGGATGGTGAGGCTGTGGGGGTTTGGGCACAACAGCCTGCAAATTGGTTTCATATGAAGGATGCTTGTACTCATGGATCATCACTTATAGCTAAAAAATGGAAAAAAAAAAACTGAGCGAAAGATGCAGGACAGTTATGGCAAAATGCATGATCTGGGATGGGGTGGGGGTAGGGGGGAAGGGAAAGGGAAATATGCCTGATCTGAATTGGAAAATGATGTATGAAATGTACAAAGCACCAATAAAAATAAATAAATAAAAAGCAAAAAAAAACCCACATATGTAATAAATATGTGAAAATGTGCATATAATTGAAAGCTGTCTAACAAAAATCCCAGTCCCAGGCAAGGGAAACTTCCCTTCCATTTGTTAGGGTGGTTCACAAGACTTCCAAAATAATATAGGTTATTGCCATAGCCCTTGGTTGCTTCCCAGAACTTGAATATAAGTCCTCATTTCTGAAGATACCACATGCTTTGGAGGATGTGAGCTTCAACTGACCAGAAAGCCTTCTCCCAGAGGTTCATAAAATTGGAGGGTGCTATGCAAGCTACCAAGGGAGAAAACCAATCAGTGGTAATACCCAGATGTAAAGCCTACTAACCACAAAAATGACTGCCTCAGCCCAATATTATCTACTGATGCAATAGTGACACTTTTATCTTGGGAGTAATCAACAGCTGTATAATTTGACTTACGGCCAACTCAATAGCAGGGATTTCATGTGAAGTACTATAAATATAGCCAAGTATACATGGTTGGGAAGATTACAGACCCCAGAGAAGAGCCTTATACTGCCACTTTCCTAGACCAACTTAATTTCTTAATATATTATAAATATATTTCCATATGTACACAAACAAATAAAGCTCTCACCACTCATTAAAGAAGCTTCTTTTTGCAACATGTGAAAACTATTACAAACTTCCACAAACGATCAAAATTCAGACAATAAGTAACAATGCGGTGCCTAGCCTCAACTGATACATCTACAACACAACCCCTACACCTAAGGCTCAGTGAACATCATGGAAGAGGAGTCAGAAAAATTGGAAGGCACAGAAGAACAGGAGACCCACTGCTAAGTAATATTTTCTAGACATAACGGGGAAGCTGTACCTGTGAAATCTCCACAATATGGTTACCTAATAAGACCCGCATAATGATAAAACTAGTTGAGGAAACAATGTGGATGGAGGAAAATTTCACAGGGTCTCACCTCTAGATGAAGGAACCACAGGCATTCAACGGATGGAGAAGGATAATTAGTTTTCTCCAGGAATGAGCTCCTTGATAGGTTATCTAATCCAAAGTGGGCATCCCAAAACACATGTACACTCCAGCACCACTAAATAAGCATGTGTGTGGTAACATTAATAAAGAACAGGACAAAAGAGTGAGGGGAAGTGGAGAGGACATGGAAGGAGTCAGAAGGTGGCTGGGAGAGGTGGAAATTATGCAAAGACAATGCTTATGTATGAAACTTTCAAAAACTTTAATAAAAAATAAAAATATTTAACAGGGGTTTGGAAAGATGACTCAGTGGTTAAGAGTATATACTGCTCTTGCAGGTGACCTGAGGTTTGTTCCCAGTACCCACATCAGTTGGCTCACAGCAACCTGTAACTCCAGATCCAGAGGATCTAACACACTTCTCCTGGGTACTGACTCTCAGGTATTCACATACACACACACACACACACACACACACACACACACACACACACACACACATTATAAATAACATATAAAATCTTTAACAGACAAGGATTTATTTTTATGGATGAGCAAAGAGGGTGATTTCTTGTCATGTATTTTACTCCCATTGAGGATGTCATGAACATTATTTAAATGACAAATATTTAAAATATTATATAAACTGAGTTGATAAGAAAAAGCAGGTTTTGAAAGAATTGACTACAATACTGAAAGAAGGTCTGTACATAAATGTTATGAAACAGTATCTCATGCTACAAAGAAATATTTCTAAAAAAAGTCAATTGATGCAGTATATTTAATTGCCTTATTTTAAGGTATTGCCAAAACCATCTCAACCTTTAACATCCACCACCCTGTTCAGTTAGCATTCATCACCATCAAACCAAGACGCTCCCACCAGCAATAAGATGACTTTCTTTACTTTCAATTTTTTTTATTTTTTAACA
>VZQC01013526.1:409313-513275 GCA_009823505.1 Rhizomys pruinosus
TTTTTTTTTTTTTTTTGCCTGTATTCCGATGTCAATAACAAATGTCTTTTCAGTATGTTAGAGGCTGTTTTTGCTTGCCTCCTTCCTATGCTATTTTTTTCCTTTCCTCCTCCTTGTTTATGGAGTATTGACTTGTCTAGGTTTCAGGCTTTCAATTTTGTATGTATATTGGTTATTGGAAGTCTAAGTCACTCTTCCCTTCCTGTTCTGAAGGTTCTCCAAAAAAATCCACTTGGATACTCTCTCATCAATTCCAGTATCTGTCTGGAGTGAGTTCTGGGCTCCTGTGCTTCAGGAGCACCCCCCCCCAAGAGACAATGTCACCGAACCAAACCCACCCAGCACCAGCTGCAAAGGCGAAGGCCCAGACACCCACCCCCTACAAGGGTTTAGAGTTTAGACCCTTTTCCAGCAACCCAAGCATCAATCTACCCTAAAATCTACCTGTCTGGAGTAGGTTCCTGGCTCCTGTGCTTCAGGAGCCCCCCCCCCACACACACACAAAGAGACAGTGGTGCCAAACCCAAGATGACTTTCTAAAGGCTCAATTGATTTCATGCTAGCAAGAAAATGTTAAAAAAATATACACTGGTTTTGATAACTACACCTATAGATGAGCATAGTTTAAACATAATCATTTCATGTGCAGTAAACTAAAAAAAAAAAAATCACTGTGGTCTGGAACTAAGCCCAAAATCTCTCTGAGGTATGCCTATATTAAGTTGGAATAATAGTGTAATGTCCTTAATAGGACTGTTTTGAAGAGTAAATTATTCATGTTTGTACTTCATGTAGTTTTCCATAAACACTCGGTAAGTGGTAGCCATTTATAGGTCTCAATTACTAAAGAACTAGTATATCTTTGTTGTTTGGCTAGACAGGTTAGCATACACAAAGAGACTGCTTTAGCTCCTTGTTAGAAAGTGAGTTTTATCAACTTTCAACTGAGAATCATAGTGTTGGTTTATGCAACAGCCTCCTCACCACACACTATGAATCTTTTTCAAACCCTCTTCCAGATAACAGGTTTTGAAGCATCTCTACTATTTTAAATTTGTCAGTATCTTGATCTGCATGGTCCCAATCAATCTAAATGTAAAGAGTTATACTACACCTTGTTCTCTAAATGCCTTTTGGTACATCTGATTTAATTCATATAAATGTAGTGTTCATAGAACCCTAAGGAAGCCTTTTACCACAGCAAGACCTCCTAGTCACCTTTTTTCCTGATTCAAAGTTTCATACTGGGAGCATTGAGTAGGGTAAAGATTTTCGCTTCATTCCTCAAATATGTCAAGCATAGATCTGCTTTGTGATTAGTTTTGAAAGAGGCAGTGGATAGCAACATGGAAATGTTTTTTTCCAGACTGTTGGTCAGTTGCTCATATGAACTCACAGCAATGGGGGTGGCATGCACAAGTCCCATGGGAGCTCAAACCAGAAAAATTCTTGCATAGAAATGCAGAAATAGGTAAGAAACTCCAATAAAAACTAAAGAATGTTTGGCAAGTGATGGCTGTTGGGAGGGGAAAAGACAGTCTCTCTCAAGGATGGGACTCTTGGTAGGTTATCACATAAATATATAATATATAATATATAATATATAATATATAATATATAATATATAATATATAATATATAATATATAATATATAATATATAATATATAATATATAATATATAATATATAATATATAATATATAATATATAATATATAATATATAATATATAATATATAATATATAATATATAATATATAATATATAATATATAATATATAATATATAATATATAATATATAATATATAATATATAATATATAATATATAATATATAATATATAATATATAATATATAATATATAATATATAATATATAATATATAATATATAATATATAATATATAATATATAATATATAATATATAATATATAATAGAGTACATTGAATTGGTGAGGGCAGTACGGGGAGGTGTGAATAGAAGGGAGGATATAAATACCATTAAATTATTTTGTATGAAAATCACAAAAATTCAATAAAAAATAAAGAATTTCAATCAAAAGGAGACTTGTGCATTTATTGCAGTTACTGAGAGTATGACAGCCAGGTACTTCTGTGGGAAGTTGCTCTTTGAAAAGAGTAGCCCTTCTTTGATGTTGAGAAGCCTAGACTTCCCCAACAAGGAATAAAATGACTATTACTTTCCTCGATTTTGCCAAGCTCTTAAGATCACCCCTTGGCTTTGACAATACAAACCTGAGGGAAGGGATTCAATTCTATGTAAGAGAAGCAAAGATTCTGTTTTTCTCTTTTACCCATGATCTTAGCAACAGTTTAACTTATTTTTCCTGCTTTCTCTTTCTTTTCCTGCTTTTCGTTTTCCTTTCTTTTACATTTTGTCCCAAATTCTTCTCCCTTACCTCTCTCACCACTATCATGGCCCACATTGACTTATCTCATCCTTTTCCACAGCACACAGCTAGTATTTCTTTTTTTGACATGTGCAACCCCTGTGACAACACATACTCCTTACACTCGAGTTCTTCCCTATATGATTAACTACTGTGTAATTGAAAGAGGAGCCATATAGATCTTCTGAAAGGATATATATTTGCCTTTGGCTGGTGTATTATATTTAATACATGAATAGTATTGTGTCCTATGTTGAAAATAAATAAATTCTGAAGATGTGCTATGAGAGGATCTAAAATCGTGAACACCTGAGACATGGCTTACTCTGCCTTCTCCCCTCGTCATCTGTCACCATTCTCTAATGAGGATGCACAGTGTCACCTTCACACTGATTCTAGAGATAAGTAGAGGGAATGGCCCAGTGGTAGAGCACTCATCTAGTATATGAGGGGGGAGTGTTGGAGTCCAACCCTAGCACTACAGAAAGAAAAATAAGAAAAGATGAGCTGAGTGGAGTTGCTCTTTTTGTCCCTCCTCCCCATTCCTCTCCTTTCTTTTCTTTTTTTTTTTTTTTTTTTGGTCTTTTTCGTGACAAGGGTCTCCGTGTAACCCCCAGCTGTCCTGGAACTCGCTCCGTAGACCAGGCTGGCCTTGAACTCACAAAGATCTGCCTGCCTCTGCCTCCCAAGTGCTAGGATTAAAGGCATGCGCCACCACGCCCGGCTTTCCTCTCCTTTCTTATTTCACCATGTATGGAACACACTTTGCACTGGGCATGACATATGATAACCATACAACTCCTGGCATTACTGGTCATACAAACAGTGTTGTCTCCACAAAGGTATGAGTTTCAGGTGCTTTACTCTCGCTTGATCCAGTAGCAGTTAAGGTAATCCTTGATATTCCCTCATTTCTCAATGAGTAATGGTTGAACATGCATCTGTTCTTCTCTGGGGGCATTTGATTATTTTTTTTTTTTTTACTTTGTCAAAGATATCTATTAGCTCACTTCTCCCAAGGAAGGAGTTGCTCCATTGGTAAAAACGGAACCCAATGGAAGTCACCCAGTCCACACAAATCAACAAAAAATCCTTGCAAGGTATTATTCAACCAAAAGTGCAATGCCCTCTAGGGCTTGTTTCTGTTACCAAGATGTCAATTGAGGGCAATAGATACAATGAAACAACAACATCTTGGAAGAGGCAGATCTTTTTTTAAAAGATGTATGAATTGGTGGACACCTGAATCCACAATCCACAAACATAAGACAATCAACTAAGCAAGGTCAAGATGAGGCAAAGAGCCAGAACCCTTGCCTCAAATCCAAACTGCGTCTATGGGAGAGCAATGTTTTTCTTGTATTCAGTATCAATACTACATCAATCCTTTTTTTCTCTCTCTTGTTCTTCTTTGGCTTAGAGTTGGTGCTCTGAATGCACTTGTACTCAACAGCTTCTAATTTACTGGGTCCACTGGATTGCTGAAACTTTACAACAAATCACAACATCTCTAATCTGAAATACTGGAAAGCCATTTGATACATTGATATTCAAATCATGCTTCATTAATGGAAGTTAAGTATGATTGCTTTCTTTAACAAATTAAAAAGTTTGCTATTGCCAAATATTGTTGAGAAAGTGAGGGTGAGGAAATGGTATTGTATTGGTGAGATTAGAAGTTGATGCCATTTTGTAGAGAAATTTAGCAACAGAAGTCCAAATTCAAATTCATACACTCTTTAATCTATCAATTTCACTTTTCAATGACTATCCCACAAAAACATATTATTTGTTTCTATAATGGACATTTCTTGTAAGTTGAACATTTTACCCATATTTGTAAGTCAGAAATTGGGATGCACATTTGAATCAATGAAATATGATATCTTCTCACATTCATAGGGAATAACATGGACAGGTTTTTCTTCAGTGTTATTACAATAATAAGATTGAGAAAGGCCTAATGTGTGTAGATAAGACTGGATGACTAACTTACATTCATCCCAAATAATATCCCATTAAGTTATGAAAAAGAGTGTGGCTATGCTACATGTGATGGTTTGAAAAAATTATCTGAGATATATAATTAAATGAAAACATTAAGACTTATAATGATAAGCTTAGAAAAATAAATTTTATATATGTATAATTTATGACATATATGCAGACAATTTTCTGCATAATAGGCAAGAAAGTATTACCCAACATTTCTTCTGGGGAAAAGATTAGCTAGTGGAAAATATTTAATTTTCATTTTATATGTTTTTAGACAACTTAAATTTTCTCAACATGCTGATATATTGCATTTTCTTTAAAGGTCACAAGAGGGTTCTGGAAGATAAATTATTCTTTTTTTTCTCTTCTTTTTAGGATTTTTCTGTATTAAAAACACACAATAGATGTTATTTTTAAAAGAAAATCAATAAGACAGGCCCTGTCTCGGTAGAGCTCATAATGAGTGTGATAAACCAGAGAACAGATGGTTTCCTAGATCCAAGAATAAAGGTTTGAACAAAGTGCCTTGGGGGGATATATGAAAGGGAAACTCATTTTGTCTCTTGAGAGGCAGGAGGAAATGTGTCACAAAAGATGTGATATTTGAGCCGAGTTTTAGTAGAACAGAGGACATTGGGCAGAATTCCAGAAAGGATGGACAGTCCATCAGACACAGTAGTTTGGAAGCTGTAGCTAGTTCAGGGAACATAGAAGGATTCAGTAGTGGAAGAGACACTAAAGTGTGGCCCTGGGTGAGAATGGGAAGGAGGTTGTGGTGCAATAAGACCAGATGGATGCCTAATGTGTGCTCTGGTGTCAGAGCTTTCTTCAACTCTAGTCCTCAGAAAGATGTGTAGCACTCTGTGGCCTTACAAAAAGAAGTAACAATAGATGTAGCCCAGCATTTGGAACTAGACTAAACACCATTTTGTTTCCCTGATTCTTCCTGAAATTTGTAAGTCGGAGTTTGAAAGAAGTTGTACATATGTTTAACACACAATCAGAACTCCAAGCTGCTGTTCTTATTCCTGCTTCTGGACTCTTGCTTAGTGTTGACTATACAGTAGGAACTCAGTAAATTACTGCTGCAGAACAATCCTTGAGAGGTTTGGTATGATGTATGAAGAGACATGATATGACAGCCATCTCACTTCCTAATTCTCCACCCAGCCCATAATACCATACCATCTGAAACATTTACCACTCCAAGCACCTTAATAAAATAGTGTTTTGTGAAGTTTATCACCTCTGAGGATTTGTACTCTGGGTACAAGGATGATATTATAAAAAAGAGAAACTACCAATAAGCATCAAATCTAAGTCATTTAGCCTCAATAAACAAGACAGGTATTACTAACACCAGGATGAAAGAAGGCAGACATCATGACATGACTGGTGCATAGTATTTGGAAAGTTTGGAGCTGGGAGTACCCCTTTTATTTATTAGCAATGTGATCTGGATTAGTATCATTTCACCTTTCTGGGGAACGCACAAAGATCTGCCTACCTCTGCCTTCTGAGTGCTGGGATTAAAGGCATGCACCACCATGTCCAGCTACAGCAGAGGCAATTTTTAACAGAACTACAGCAAATCATTC
This sequence comes from Rhizomys pruinosus, assembly GCA_009823505.1. Classification (NCBI taxonomy): domain Eukaryota; kingdom Metazoa; phylum Chordata; class Mammalia; order Rodentia; family Spalacidae; genus Rhizomys; species Rhizomys pruinosus. The sequence goes on from VZQC01013526.1 coordinate 415,319, forward strand.
AGCACATCCAACAAATTATAGCATGATAGGTTGAATGACTGCCTTCTTGATTGAGATATATAATATATATATATATATATATATATTCACATATAAATTTGTTTATTCATTCTGCATATACAAATACAGTACCTATTATATGCTAGAAAGATGGACAAAGTTTCTGCCTTTTGTCATCTTACATTCTAGTGATGAATATAATATATATACATATATAATTCTAAATTAAAAATAAGGATCTAAAGAAAAGGAACAAGTTCATATGGCTACATAAAACAAATTTTCAATTTTTCTGATCTTAAAAATAACAATAGGAGGAGAATTTTATGTTCCCACAGGTAAAAGTCACCAATCTAAATGCCTGAAAACATACAACTTATGGCTGTGCAGGATGAACTGGGGAATGTCAGCAGAGAGGTTGACCCATCTGAACACTAAGGAATGAGGAACATCAGACTGCCTGAGACACGGTCACTGAGCATCTCTCTGAATAATATTGGGGTTGACTGTTAATAATGGACCCTAATGCTGAGAAACCTTCCTACCTCCCCCCCTTTTTTTTTTTTTTTTTTTTTGAAAAAAGGAAAACAGGATGGTAATGAAACCACTCCCAAACTGTAAACTAGAGCCAATTGTTACAGTGGTAATTTCCTATAAAACAGGCACAACGTATTAACTGATTGATAGGCATAGGAACTGTGAAAGGATATTTCTCTATCTAGAGCCAAATTCAATAGTAAAGTGTTTATAAGTTGTGTAATTAAGCAAAATATATTACTACAGGAAAGCTCTGACATCAGCAATGAATTATTCTGCCTAGGAGATGTTGGCTAGGGGATTCAAACCCGCCCCCCCAAATTATAAAGGCCTTTTGCCTATAAATGGGATATATGCAAGGAGAAAGGCAGTAAGTCCCTGTTGTCGAAGACCTGGTGTGAGCATGAAAAATGTTATGAGACGTCACCTGCTAGCGTACAACTGGCCTCTGAAATGCTAGAGAGCGTTACCAAAGGCCACTACAGCAATACAGCAAAATATTGGTCTCCCTGAGACAAACAAGACTCCTCCGAAAATATCAGCTACACCTCAACAGCCTGGAGATACAGTGCAACAGTGGCAGCCAAGTGTCTATATTATATCCCAAAACTATTTGGCTATTAGCTCTCTCCTTGGAGGAATAACTCACAGCGGATGCCACAAGCTTATGTCCTCTAGTGGTTAGGCGATGTTATAAGCCACAATAAGAACTTGTCACCCTTTATAGAGAAACCACAGTTTGCGGATTAGCATACCATCCAAGCATCTGTGTCTATGCTCACAGCTTAGCTTGACACAATAAGTGGTACTGCTTAAATGCCTGTACATCCAATAGCTTGAGCTTTGTTAGTATGACTGAAAAGGGTATCACTGTGAAAGCTGTCAATCCGTGAAGGGAAACAAACTGAACAGACCGGAGTCCAAAATGACAACTCCAAAGAAATTAGACTGTTTTCTTCTCACCCATTTGTGCCCCTTTCCCAAAGCCTAGGGAACAAACTGCGGAAGAGGAGGCGTGGTAGATTGTAAGGGCTGTGGAGAGATAGGGGTGAATCATGAGACTATAGGAATATAGTCTGGACACCTGATTGATCAACATGCCTGTGCATACAAGCTTCTCCAACTGGACTATGGGAACCTTGGGTTGTTCAAAATTTGGACATAGATACTTGCAAAATGCACCAATTACTTAATTGTATGACATACTGAGTAACATCATTGTTATCTGCAAACAACTGTGTCATTGTATTGTAGAATCCCTTAAAAATAAAAAAAAATTTAAAAAAAAACAAAAAATGAAAAAAAAAGAAAATATATTTTGGCTCTATACAATTATAATTTATCATGTAACAACTGGGTTCTCTAGTTTCCTTCTTTTAAAGACAAAAACCTTTCTACATTTCCTTTCATGTTCTATTCAGTAAGCATGGGAATCAGTAGAAAACTATCTGCCACCATTGACTGAATGCTTACACTAGAGTGAGGCAGTAGACAAAGTGTTTATTTAAATAACACGATTAAATTGTTACAGCCACCTGACGAGGTGGCACAAGTCATTATCCAGTTTAAAAAACATCTTGAAAGGTTGGCTGAGAATCTGTTGGGTTTCTATCATGTATTTGATTATCCAAGTTGTGCCAACCTTTGAGGTTTTGTCCAACTTGTGTCTCTTTTCCCCCTATCCTTGATAACAATAGATAATAATGGAGTTATCAATTCTCTGGGCTGGAAGACACAAAAAGTACTTAGCAAGTAAAACTATAAGAGCAAGACCTTAAGGGGGAGCCCCTGATGCTATCATGAAGAGATTCAGGCTAGCTCATTGAAATAACCCCAAACAAAATAGTTGAGCAGGTACCTCTGCACATCCTTATTCCAATGGTATTCCATCCTTCTTTAAGCATACAATGAGAACAGAGAGGGCAGGGAGAAACTCCTCGATGACTAAGTAGAAGGAAATTATCTTCTTTTGACTCACAGAATGATAATTCTAAAGGAAATTTTTTTCATACAGATAATGAACTATAGTTAAAGAGATGATTGGAATTACATAAAGATAATTTCACAAGTGGCCTTTTTAGGACCCTCTGGCTTAAAGTAGCAATCTGTAGGATGGTAAGATGAAAAATCACTTTGGAGTGGGAGTCATAAAATGTTGGTGTTGTACTGACTCAGATCCAGATTTGGGGACAGTAACTTCAGGTCTGTGAGCCTTAGTTTTCTCACTTTATAAAGTGGAAATGATTGTAAAACACCAACCCTAACTCTTAGGGTTGTTGTGAGGACTACATAACAGGAATATATAGGCAAAATATGTATCTATATGCTGAACAAGAAAAGAAAGCCTGAGGGCTATAAGCAAGTTCTGCATAAGAATTTACAATGGAAAGTCCAAGGTCCTTGGAAGAGTTTTCAACAGAGCTTCTAACTGACTTCACCTAATCTCTCTAGAATAACCATCATGGCCAGGGAAAACACACTTTGCTTCACCATGTACTTCTGTTTATTCTTCGGCATGCTAAACAGTACTCTTGCTTCTGCTACTTTTCTTGTTGTTGTCCTCCCTGCTTAGGTTTCCCTTTTCATGGAACTGCAATAGGCAGGAAGACCATCTGGTATGGGTGACCCCTCCAAAATGGCTCAGCGCTACCTAATCACTATTCAATGAATGGTTTTCACATAGGATCACCTAGGAGTCTCTTAGAAATGTGGATTTGTCATGCCTCTTCCAGGCCTACTGGATCAGCCTCGCACGTTCACAAATCCACCCCTCTAGGTGATTCCTCTTCATATTAAAATTTGTGAAATTTGAGGGCTGGAGAGATGAGCTAGCAGTTAAGAGCATCAACTGCTCTTGCAGAGGACCAGGGTTTGATCCCCAGCACCCACATGGCAGCTGAGAACCATCTTTGGCTCCAATTCCAGGGGAATCCGACACCGTCTTCTGACCTCCTTGGCACTGCACAACATGAGTGCACAAACCTACATGCAGACAGTACATTCATACACATAAAATAAATAAATAAATAAATAAATAAATAAATAAATAAATAAATAAATAAAAATTTGTGAAACTCTTTCCTATGTGGTTCCAGCCCATGCTCAACCCTCCTTTCTTTGAATAGCTAGAGAATTTTAGGCCTGTTAATATTAATATTGACTTGTTTCCCAGTTAATTCTTTTCAAGTTTGAAATGATGGAAATATAGGAGGGAATATATGAAAATTCTGCAAAGACTGAGAATTTTCTCTTTTTACTGTGATTTTTTTAAAGATTTTTAAATTACATTTTTATTTGATGTAGGAGGGCATGCACATGGCACAGCATGAGTATGGAGAACAGAGAAAAATTTGTGAGAGTTGTTTCTTTCCTTCTACCATGTGCTTCCCAAGGATTGAATTTTGCTCAACAGGCATGGTTGCAGATGCTTTTATCCACTGAGCCATCTTGCCAGCCCTCACTATGATTCTTTAAGGCCATTATTTTACCTGTGTTTCTGTGTGCTTTTCACTTTTCAATTGGACTTATAAAAACAGAGTACAAAACCTTGTAAGTACAGACCAACAGGGAAATGGGATAATCAAGAAGGCATAAGCTGAAAGTCTTAAGTGTAGTAATTGGGCAAGTCAGTCAGGCTGGTGCAGGGACTATGAGAATGTAGACTGGGGGATGTTGTCTAGAGTAGCTTAGAACTGGCTCCATTTTGTTGTCACGGAAGACACTTGATTTCTTGGTGTCAAAGCTCAGAAACACACACATGCATGAAATTAAAAAGCAATTAAATTAAAAATGCTTATTTTTATTTTTAAAGATTTATTTATTTCTATTTTATATATATATGACTGTTTTGCCTGCATATATGTAAATGTACCCATGTTATGTAATGCCCACAGAGGCCAGAGCAGAGTGTCAAATCCCTTGGAACTGGAATTACAGATGGTTGTTACTCATCATGTGGGTGCTAGGAATCAAACCCAGATCCTCTGGAAGATCAGCCAGTGCTCTTGACTGCTGAGCCATCTTTCCAGCCCACAATTAAAATTTTTTAAAAGAAATAAGAGCAAATAAATCATGTGAGGTGATTTTGACTTTAAGATATCAATTTGTGATCTTCGATTTTGACTATTATTTTCTCCAAAGATTGAGAATTTAAGGATTTTGTTTTTTAAAAACAGTTTAATCTGTGTTCAGTTCCATGCTTGTCTATTATGGGTATGCAGAGTAAACATCACTGTGAGTACAGGAAGTAAGATGTAAGATGTACCTACCCCTTTAGGGACTCAAGCCTAGTAAAAGGAAAAATTGCTTGATCACTTCCTTCTTCTCCATCCATCTTTCATCATTTCCCAAACACTCCTCTGCTCTAGACATTTCAGTAGTTGTTGAAATGAGGTCATCGCTGATAAAGATTTTGTTTTTTAATCTAATGAAAATATATTAGACCATTAAAATGTAATAAAAACCTTAATAAACTTTCAGTGATGTTATTAGGGGAAGTCAAGCCATAAGCTGTAAGCTATGTCATGATACATGTGCATGCTGGGGTGGGAGGAACTGGGGGGCCAAAATTATGCCAAGAACCCCAATAAGCATTCCTGTACAGCATGTATCACATGAAAAAAACTTCAACATTTTTCCCTTGCTTTCACTAGACAATGGTTATTGGATATATTTTCACATAGAACGTGCTCAACAAAACTTTCTTGTATTGATTGTAGAATTAAAAAGTCTCTTAAGAGTGCAGCTAGTGTCCTATAATTTCCTCTGAGTTCCGCAATCTTGATTAGAATTATCAGGAGGCTATGGTGCTAGGGGAGTGAAATATGTGTGACTAAAGAGATGCCCCTGTCTGAATGGTAGCCAAAGCACAACTGTAAAAGCTGGCACAAATTGATTAGAGTGAATACAAGATCCTACATTTTACAAACCCCCACACAATGTCTTGTGTGAAGTAAAAACCCTAGAAAGTGCCTACGCAGGTAGCAGTTGTACAGGGATTTGGAAATGTAAGGGGCAAAGCTTATAATTGAGAACATAAGTACTTGTGTTCTGGGGTCTAGACACCCAACTCCTAAGCCTCATTCTTCTAGTGGTGCTTTGGGGTCTGTGATTAAGAGATAAAAGTAATACATCTGCTACTTTTTTAGTTTTATTGCCAGAACTGTTAGTTGGGAAAAACCTTGGATGCAAACACTAGGGTGACTACCTATTGTTTACACTTATTATTCTCACTAGATTCCCTGTAGGAATTTGTTTCACTAACCAGCTTTGAAGGAACTTCTAGAGAGTTTCTGCTCATCCAGATGCAGAGAGGAGCGATCATTGAATATTAGTTTATGAGTAGGATCATAGGTTTATAAGGCTTGAAAAAGAACTGGAGGAATAGAGATCTACCCTTATGATCCTTCTCTTACATCTCTACCAAGTAGGACATTTCCCTTCTAGGTATAGCTATATAGTCCATTTTGTTCTTTACTAGTCTACTTCTTGTCAGCTGCTCTGGGTCTTAGGTAATTCATCCTTGTTTTGAGCTATCATAACCTCAAAATCACATATCACATACAGGCAAATATAGCATAATCATAGACCAAGAAGCTTGATTGGCCTGTGTTCTATATTTGAAATTCCATCATACCACAAAGCTTAAGTGGTATACTGAGCCATGAATTTTAGATAGATAGATGATAGATAGATAGATAGATAGATAGATAGATAGATAGATAGATAGATATAAAACTGAGTTGTGTTCTGAAGACAGTAACTTAGAATGTGTATGGCACAGGTGAAAAATGTGAGGCTGCTGAGACTGTAGAGGAGACTTCTGTCCAATTTCCCATCTTTATGTATTTAAAGGGTGTTGTGGGGAAAAGAGATAAACCTTTTTCTAGGTTGCTGTAAGACTAGAGCTGGGATCAATAGATTGATCCTACAGGAAAAAAAAATTCAGCATAATAAGAGGAAAAGTTGTCAAAGTGAGTTCTCCAAAGGAGTGATGGGTCACCTTGAGGCATATAGACTCCTCAATAATTATAGTCCAACATCCAAGCTCCTTTGGTAGACCCTGAGATCCTCCAAAGGAACCATGAGACTATACAGAATCATATGAAAATCACTGAAATATTTTTATAATCCAGTTTATCTCTATGATCAGAAATGAGCATTTTACCTTTTGTCCAAGTTCTTTCTTCTTGCAACCCCATCTTCTTTCTATTGTTTTATTAAATTTATTGTTAAGGGAAAGGCTCCAAATAATTTTGCAATTTTATTTCTTAGGTTTCCAATGTGGACCTTGAGTCAAAGAGTTTTGACCATTCTCATGGCCAAGCAGAAACAATTAATAGTTATATTTCACATATTCTCTCTTTTTTCTATGTCTCTCTATTCCTGTGTCTCTCTGTGTGTCGATTTATCTCCCTCACAAACACACACACACACACACACACACACACACACACTCACACAACTAATTTGAGGAAACAGAACCAAAGATGCAAATGACTTGTCCAAGAACATACAGCTTCTTAATATTCCACGTAAAATGGTAATGGAACATCTGTTTGATTATCGTAGGTACACCTTGAGTTCTGAAGCTAGTGTACACCCTTTTATACATACATACCAAACTGTGAAGTATCTCTCTTATTTTGAAGTGCACGTTATTAAGGTACAAAACAACACTTGATGGCATGACTTCTTCGATCTCAAATCAATGCAGTTTCACTGTCCCTTGAAGCTGCCGTGATATTAAAACAAGAAAATTAAAATGACTGTGGATATGTCGGTTAATTCCAGACTTTCTCCTCTGTAAAGATTCAGGGATCTTCTTTATGCATGCTGTCTAAGATTTTTATAACTTGGAAGTTGCATCCCGTTCCCTGTTAAGTCCCTTGGCTAAAATCGAATGCTGTCCCAGGAATGACTTAGTGTGCTGGGCCTGAGAGAGAGGGTTTCCTCTCTTGGATGGCTGAGTAGCTCCTTTAATCTATTTACCACAAGTGTTCATTGCTCTGGGGCTCTGGGATTCTTCAGGATGAAAGCCCTCTATAAATATTTGTTATTGTTATGATAACCAGTATGGCTTCCTGAGTGAGATAAATTTGTCTTCTGTCTTCTGCTTCTCATAGCTTTCCTCCCTATCCTTTTATTTCTCTCTCCAGATAATTTTTGTGTTAGAGAAACAATCTATTTGTGCAGTTAATTAAGCTGAGTATGGTGTGATAGGCCTTAGTGACTTTTCAGGTTGTGACTGCTAAGGGATAAAGGCCTTATAGCTGGGGGTTCATACCATAAATATATTATTTTAATCAACCAAGGGGAAAAATCCTTGAAAACAGAATTAAAAGTGATAACAGAAGAATAATTAAATATTGCATGGAGGGGTCATGGGGACTGGTTTCCACAAAATTAAAAATGGTAAATCAATGTTTGCAATATCCTGTAGACGATAGTCATGTAAGCTCCTGCTTTCAGGCTTCTGTAAGATGACAGACTCTTCACCAAGATCCTGAGTCCTTCCTGATCCAGACCCAGACTCATTTTTCAGATTCTTCCTTCTCTCTCCAATAAATCATTCTTTTTCCTCCTTGCTTATAAGAGCTAATCATTCAAGAGTTCAAGTGACAGCTTCTTGTTAATATTGCCCTGACTATCAAACACCAAGGCATCAATCTTTCTGCTCCATTTTTGAAATCCTGAATTCCTGTCTGCAGTCTCATTTGCCATGACACAGGCTAAGACAGGGAATTCCAGTAAGCTTCTGATGTGAGTTATTCTTGTCTCCCAAATATTAGGCATTTCTAGGTACCTGAATGACAGATGATAATATAGCCTGAAATGACTGGTCCTAGTGTTCCCAAATACACCATTTCCTAGTAGATATTGTTGTTAACTTCATGTTGGAGGAAAGTCATAGTTGAACAAAATGGAGAAAAGAGAGGCTTGCAGTTGGATACTGACATGAATAAAAGTAAAAGGATGTGGAGACCTTAGCAATTGAAATGAAAGAAAACGAGGTAGAGCTCTAGGACTTGGGATTTATTTGGCAGCTGTGTGAGGGCATTTAAAACTAGCACAAAACATCTGTTTGCCTCCATATATGACTGACACAGCTGTTGGTGTGCACAGAGATACTTCTCTTTTGAAGTTAATAGCCTTTATCCAGCTGTGTCCAGTCCTCCAGCAGCTGCTCTGAATATAGCAGTTCTGGATAACATCTGTTGACTCTGTACAAGTAAGATACACACATGGGGCTTTTTATTTCTTTAACTACAACTATGATATGCAGGTAGCCTTGTCCTGAAACCTGAACTTCCCAAAAGCAAGTGACAACAGCAGCTATCTTTTAATTTTCCTGAACCTATGACCATTTAAAATGAACAGCATGCATTTCTCTGCCTGCTCCCACTCATGCTTTCTGTTTTATACATTGCTCCCACTTCAAGTTGAGAACTTGTATTAAGCCCAGAAAATCAGAAGGGGCACCCAGTAGGGATTTAATAAGTTTTTCTAGGTTTTGCTGATTTAATTAAAGATCTGCTAAATAGAGGCTAAATGCTAAACCATCTGTGTTTAATTTTAAGAAGAAATGAAGAAGGCTGGGCATCATCATGAATTGCACAGTACAGAGAAATGTATTACATGGATAGTGTCACAGTTATTCTCTATTACCTTGGCAAGACAGGAAAATGGAAAACCTGTGATTGTAGCTTGCTTGAGTTAGATAATGAGGAAGCATTATCTGAATGGTTACAACCACGGAATCTGGCATAAAACATCTGGATTAGAGTCCCAGCTATAGCCACTAAACCACTAAATGTGTAGCTTTGGGTAATATGCTTTGTTCTCTTACCCTCAACCTTCTCATTTCTAAAATAATTACAATGGTACTACCCACTTCATGGGTTTCATTTGCAGATAAATGGAATGATGCTGGAATGTACACACATTAGGATGTAGATAAGGAGCCAGAAGTGAATGAAAGGGTGATGGTACAGAGAAAGGAAACAATAACTTCCTGGCCAAAGCTTGGGGGTAGTTTTACTGGAGCACTATGAATTTGTCTGCTTTCACAGAGTTTGTGGTTCTGCTCTGTCCTGAACAAACTAAAATCATTTCTCTCCAAGCTTGATCCAGTCCCTAGGATCCTCAAGGTCTTTTTAATGGATGACTTCTCCCTGTGTCTGATCTAACAATGGCCCTCCCTAGAAACCATCAGATTCCCTACCTTCTACTTCAGCTCCTTTATTCAAGCACATCTTACTTTATATTTCATTGCCAGCTCATGAATAAAATTCAAAAGAAGAACGATCTTCGACTTTTCTACTTCTGCAGTCCCCCAAATCAAAAAGAATACTGATTGACTTATACCCTATCCAACAGTCAGATGAGAAAAAGTTATTTAAAATCATTATCCATTGAATTGGTCTGCCAAGATATTACAGACAAAATAAGGTAAGGCCATATTAGTCCTTACAAGAAATCTTACTTTTCTTGGTTATGTTACCTCTCAGTGTTCATCCTCCCATTAAACAAATGTCAATCAGGCACTTTGCCTAGCACTAAAACTGCAGAGAAATATAGTAATAAATAATATTCTCACCTTGCCCTGGAGAAAATCATAGCCTAGGAAGGAGAACAAAACCGATAATTTCTATGCAGAATTCAGGGGTGCTGTGGGTATCTGGGGCACCCTAAAGTATTGGTGGATGTATCAGACTAGACTTCTTAAGGAATCTGTGGGCTATTAATATTATATAGAAATGAATATAAATATGTTTTCACTAAGTTGTAAATGTTGCTATATCAAAAATAATTTGTAATAAATTAATAGAATATAGTCTACAACTGATTTTTACAGACATGTGTGATATAAGCTTTACAGATCTATTAAATATTTTGTTCACTGGGCTCCTGTTCCCCATCCAACCTTACCCTGGACCATCAGGTACTTAACTGCCAGGACTCTTTTCCCAAAAGTTCCCAAGGAGGAGTTGGAAGTTAAGTTTTCCAAGAAAAGGGAGGAAGCAAGGAGATGATGGAGTGTCATTGCAGAGAGAAGTAGAGGCTTAGCCTCTCAGGTACAGTTGTGTGGGTCTTGGAGAGTCTGATTGCTAGACTATAAAATTGCAGAACTCCACCAGATGTCTTCCAGCTAGCTATCGTATTCCTTTTCCTCATGTCCTAGTTCCTTTGTGTTTTCGAGATCTTTACCTATTATTCTAAGCATGCACTACATCAATTATCTGTAATTTTATGTGTGATGAATTGTTGGTATTTGTGTGTGTATTTCTTCATGTGTGTGTGTGTGCGTGTGTGTGTGTGTGTGTTCCTGTGTGTCTACGTGTGTCTATATGTGTATTGGAGAGATAATAGTAAAAAGCCAAACAGCTTAAAAAGAATGGAAGCCTATCCAGAAGGTGGTGGTGTTAATAACGTGTGTTTGGAGTTCACAACCCTGTTTACCTCCTTAAAATGTATGGAAAATAATTCTCTAACCTCTTGTTATATCGCGAGAATAATGAGTTAATGAGTATAGGCATTTTGAGTTTTTCAGATGAACAGGCTTCTTTGGTCTTATTATTCTAATGGATAAGTACTGCAGGTGACTAATTCCAGGGAACCAACTGTCTGTATTGATGATATGTTGCCAGCTTCTTCACACTTATCTCGTTTAATCAGACTGTTTTTCTTGGAGAGCTCTTTAGGTAGGTAATAGAAATTTGGATTTATGACTTGTTTATGAAGAGCTAATATTCCTACATTCTGTTCCTTCCTTCCTTTTTCCTGACACTTCTAAATGTTATAAAAAAGCTTACATCTAGGAGCTCAGAGATAATTCCAAAGATCAAATTTCTGTATTTCCAATTTGATTCAATATGAAATGATTTTCTTTTTCTGAAATCTTTTTAATCGAAGTTTCGTGTATTTAATACATTTCTTAATCAAATTTAAATCTAATTCCCTTTACTTGCCCCCTCCCCACCAGAGCTCATGCATTCTGCCATGCATGTCTTTAATCTTTTTCTCAGCTTTTTAAAAAATGTTTTGATGCTGAAGTTTACTGTTTAGGGCATAAGTTTATTGTTTCAGTCAGTTCTTTGACACAGTCTTTGTTGTTGTTCCTTCCAATTTATATCATTCCAAAATATGCCTATATGGATGCCACAGATAAACAAAAATTATGACGTCTGAAAATAAACTCTAGGTTAATTCCAAAAGATGTTTAAGAATTCACATTTTGATAGTAGGATTGTATGCAGGTAAAGAAACAATGTTACTTTACTTTCCTACATTACATGGCAATGTGATGGGTAACATCAGGTATTATGGTTACTAAAAAAATAAGAAAACAAGAAATAAAAGGGAATTATTCAGTTTGTCTTCTAAAGAGAGAATTGGTGCTAGCATCCACAAATGAGGGATACCATATGTCATTTGTTTTTCTGGGACTATGTTACTTCTCTTATCATAATGGCTTCTAGCTCCATCCACTTATCTGCAAAGTCATGATGTCATCTTTCTTTACCACTGCATAGAATTCCATTGTGTAGAGGTAGCACCTTTTCTTTATCCACTTGTCAGTTGAGGGACACTTGGGTTGCTTCCAGCTCTTTGGTACTGTGAAGAGAGCTGCAATAAACATAGATGTGCATGTATCTCTGTGAAAGGATGCATCTTGTGGGTAGATACCCAGGAGTGGTATGACTGGGTCAGGTGGTAGGCTCATTTTGAGTTTCTTAAGAGTTCTCCACACTACTTTCTATAGGGGTTGCAGGAGTTTGCATTCCTACCAGCAGTGGATAAGTGTTCCTCTTTCCCCACAACCTCTCCAGCATTTGATATCCTTTATTTTCTTAATCATAGCTAGTCTCACAGGCATAAGATGAACTCTTAAGATGGTTTTAATTTGCATTTCCTTACTTATTAGCAACACTGAACACTTTTTAAGATGTTTCTCAGCCATCTTCTTCATTTGTGAAGTCTCTGTTTAGCTCTTGACTACATCTTTTGAGCGGGTCATTTGTTTACTTCCTCCTTTGTTTTTTGAATAGTTTATATACTCTAGATGATTATGCTTTATCAGATGTTTCTTTTTGTGTGTGTGTCTTTTTGAGACAGGGTCTCCCTATAGCCCCAGCTGGCCTGGAACTCACTCTGTAGACCAGGCAGCCCTTGAAATCACAGAGATCTGCCTGCCTCTGCCTCCCGAATGCTAGGATTAAAGGCGTGCACCACCACACCTGGCTGCAGATGTTTCTTTACTGCTCAAAATTACTTACAAGGAACTCACTCGCTTAGTTAGCTTCACAACCTCCTAGTCTCTCTCTCCACCTCTCCCTCTCGTTCCCTTCCCCTCGTCTCCTTCTCCATCGTCCTCTCTCCTCATCTTCTTCTCTTCTCAACTCTTCTATCTCCACCGTCTCCCCGCACCTCTCCCTCGTTTACTCTCTCTTTTAACTCTCTCTCTCCCACCCTCTCCCTCTCTCTCTTTTTTTTTTTTTTTTTTTTTTTTTTTTTTTTCCTCTCCCTCTCTTTCTCCCCCATCCCTCCCTCCCACTCCTCTCTCTACCGCCTAGTCTCTCCTCACCATCTGTCTCTCTTCCACCCTCCTCTCCTCTCTTCCGCTCCTTCCCTTCTCTCCTTCTCCTCTCTTCCTCTTCCCTTCCTTCCCGGCGCTACTGTCGTCCTCACTCTCTCTTACTCATCTCTACCATCCTCTGTTCCTCGTCCCTCTCGTCTTCCCCTCTTCCCTCCCCGCTCTCTCTTCCCTCTCCCCTCGCCCTCTCCCCTCTCCCGTCAATACTCCTCTCTCCTCCCTCTTCCCTCTTCCATCCTCCTCACAACCGCTCCCTTCAAACTTCCCTACCCTCTCCTCCTCTAACATCTCCCTACTCCCTTCCCTCTTGCCCGCTCCCCTCCCTCTCCTCTCCCTGCCCTAGACTTACTTAGGAAACTCCCTCTCACTCTGCCTCCGCTCCCTCGCTCTCCTGCTCCCTCGCCTCGTGCCCCTCTCTCTCCCTCTACTTTACTATCAAAGGAGATAGAAAGAGGGGGTGTGTGTTTGTGTGGTGTGTGAGGGGTGGGGGGAGGGGGTGGGTGGGGGGGTGTGTGTGGTGGGGTGGGGTGGGGGTGGGTGGGGGGGGTGGTGTGGGTGGTAAGAAAAAAAGGAAGAAAATAAAGAAAGATAGAAGTAGGGAAAATAGACTCACGCGCTTAGTTACTTTCACAACCTCCCTAGTCCCCTCTCTTCTCGTCTCCTCCACCTCTCACCTCTTTTTCTCTCTCACCCCTCCTCCCTCAGTCCCTCTCTCCTCCCTCTCCCTCTCTCCTCCCTCTCCCTCTCCCTCTGTCCCTCCCTCCCTCTTTGTGTGTGTGTGTTTGTGTGTGTGTATATGTGTATCTTTGTCTGTGTCTGTTTATCTGTGTGTGTATGTTTGTGAGTTCTTTCTTGTCTGTGCTCCAGTCCTGGTGATTGAACCCAGGATCCAGTACATGCTAGGCAAGTTCTCTATCCCTGAGCTATATCCCAAACCCTTTACTTAAGAAATTAGCATACAAAGTAACAAGTTTCTTTGTGATATTTTCATATATACTTAAATTCTCCCACATCTCCCTCCTTAAACTTTCCTTTCCCACAGGAACCTTCCAAGTACTTTCTTTTCCTTTTTTTTTTTTTTTTTGTATTGAGAGACAGGGTCCTCACTAAGTTGATAGTGCTGGCTTTGAGCTCACTCTGCAGCCCAGGCAGGCCTTGAACTTTTGATCCAGCTACCTCTGCCTCCGAAAGAGCTGGGATATCAAACTTGAACTACCAGGCTGGCTTCTGGACAATTTCACAGGATAGTTTAATCTCTTTATTATTTTTTCTTTTTTATTGACTTTTTATGTGTTTCATACATAATTTTTCAATCAGTCTTAATTGCATTTATACTAACTTCTCCCTAAGCACCCTCTCTCAGCCACCCTCCGCCAGCTGCCTCAGAGTTCACACATTCTGTCATTTGTGCATTTGTGCTAGGGTCCATTGTACCAGACTACTCTCCCCACCCACATTACACAATATTCAACTCTCTGTAATTTTTTTTGCTACATTGGAGATGTATATTCTAGGTAAGTACATTATTACTGAACTACATAGCCAGGCCCTGAACCTATTAATAATTCTTAGAATTCTCCTCACATATTTTAAGATATATACTTTGGAACAAGTATGACTAAATTTCAGTCCTTGACCTGTCTTGTTAATCCTTGACCTAATTACTGATAGTAGGTCAGGCATGTAGCTTCTCTTGGCTCAGTTTCTTCCTGTGAAAAATGGGATCATTCATCTTTTAGGAAAAAAATCCTCCAATTCAAGTGATATGTGTATGTATGTATATATTTATATATATAAAACTATGTATGTATATGTATATGTACTGTAGCAATACAAGTTGGAGAGAACAACAACAAAAGAACTGGAAAAAAAGTTCAGATCTGCCTATGAGGCAGAACATGTGCCTTTTTTCTTTCTGAATCTAGGTCACTTCATTCAATATAAACTTTTCAGTTCTACCCATTTTCCCACAGTTATGTATATGTGCTACATTTTGTTGTTTATTCTTCTGTTGGTGGACATCTAAGCTGGTTTCATTTCCTGCTCATTGTGAATAGTGTAGTAATAAACATGGATGTGCAAGTAAAAAAAAAAGGAAAGTGAGATCATTAACAGTATGATGTACCTGGTGAGATTGTGGTGAAAATAAAGTAGTTTCAACATGTATGTTATCTGAATACAACCCGTCTGCTACTCAATATTACTACTCACCTCTAAAACTTTGTATTTACAGTTTTTTTTCTATTTATCATTCTTCCTTAAGAATTTTGCATCAAACATACATCATGACATGCTGTCCATTCAGGGTGCTCTTCAATGACCATACAGTCTAAAGTAGGGATCCCCTGCCCTTTTCTCTTTTTTTCAAAGCCAATGTTTTATTGAAGCTCTGTGCATTTCATACAAAATTACATTAAAAATAAAATCTAGACCCATGCCCCTCACCCCACCAGAGCTCATGCATTCTGCCAAATATGTTTTTCATCTTTTTCTCAGTCTCTCTCAAAATTCTCCATGCAAAAGTTTACTGTTTCGAGCAGAAGTTCACCATTTCAGTTGGTTCTTTGACTCCTGCCATTTTCTATCAACCAATGTTCTTTTCTTGTTTGTACCCACAATTACTATATATATAGTAATTGTCTAGGACCTCATCATCTGCCTTGCTTACTATATAAGATGTGGAAGCATTCAGTTATTATCCTGCATGAATAACAAATACAGGAATTCTGTTTTCTGAACCAACATCTAGGCCATCATTTCTGTCAAGAAAGCTTTATATCCCTTGAGGTATAGAAACAATTGACACATATACCTTGAATTCTGAAATACTCAAATTTCTTGGATATTTTTGATAATTTTAGTGCAGATTGGCAAAAAAATGCCATCAGAACTGGCTTAAGAAACACAGACATACTCTCTAATGCCAGTGTGTCCTACAGTGGCCATTGGAAAAGGAGTATCTGATAAATTTGGCCACTTCTTCCTCTGGCCTTATGGATCTCCCTGAGTATATCTTGACATCTCAAGGGATGCGACTTTTTGCTGTTTTATTCTGGTGTCAGCAGAGCACTTAACATAGTGATTTGCTCACAGTGGTTAGTTAATGATTACCCACTCTGTGAACGAACTTTAGTCCTTGATGGCAGCACTTTTGCATCACAGCTTCATTTTTCTTTGTGCTAGGAAAAGGAGAGAAACCACCTGCGAAGGAATGTTAAGAGGCAGGGCTTATATATGCGAGTTTGAAAAGAGGCTACATTAAAAGATCCAACCTCTTAATAGAGATTGCCTAACTCCAGCCTCAGAGAATTTTCAAAGAGACCATTGTTTTGGTGCTTTCGAGGTGGGCTCCCTCTCAGACTTCCCTGTTGCCATAGAGATGTCATGCTTTACTTCCTAAATGATATTTACTTGTAATCTCAAAAGTCTCTTCAGTAAATTAGCACAGGTGATCTGAGAGTAGAGAGGAGTTGGCTATAGCAGTTTTAAGACTTGCTACTCTATGAAGCCCTGATATGATAAATTAAGTAAGGAAAGGGACTTTAAAGACCATTCTAAGAGAAAGACTGCTTCATGAGTGCTTACTTTTCCCTCCTGTGAGTGAGGACATATTAGTACAAGAAACAAGGAAGGTTTCGTAGTTATAGGGCTCCAAAGCCAGGACTGTGATGTCCTGTACTGGCTGTTGTCACAGAAAATACCACCTGGTGGGGAAATGTGCATTCAGAAATCGCGTAATCGTAGTTATATTGTAAAGCACTTACAGAACCGGCTTGAACTGATGGGAATGTTTCATGGTACTAGTTAATCTTAGTTTATCTAAATATTACTTCTTGGGGCTGGAGAGATGGCCTAGCGGTTAAGAGCGCCGACTGCTCTTACAGAGGACCTGGGTTCGATCCCCAGCACCCACATGGCGGCCAAGAACCGTCTGAAACTCCAATTCCAGGAGAACTCCAGTTCCAGGGGAATCCGACACCCTCTTCTGATCTCCGCGGCATTGCACGACACGGGTGCACAAACCTGCATGCAGACAGTACATTCATACACATACGGAAATAAATAAAATTAATAAAAAAAAATAAATAAATATTACTTCTTGAGGAAAGAGACATTTTGGCATTGCCCTTACTCTGCCTGATGTAGAAAGTATTTTTCCTTCTCCTGCTCCATTGTACTGGTCTTTCTAAAATACTTCTCACAGACCTACATGCAGACAGTACATTTCATACACATACAAAAATAAATAAATAAATAAATACTTCTCAAATGCTATCACTCTGTATCCAAGCACTTAGTGGTGCTTCACTGTCAGTTGAATAAAATCAAATCCTTAAGTGCAACACAAAATCCTTTTCCAAGATCTATCTGTCTAGCTTACTTTCTCACTCTTTCAATAATAAATTCCAATCCTACCCATTCTGGAGTGTTTATCTTACATTCCTTGCATGGACCCTGTGCCGTTTCCCTTAGCTCATTCCCAGCACCTCCTCTTTAATATTCCTTCTCTCATGGAATGCCTCTCCTTCGACCTCCAATACCTTGCTAATGAAATTCTTCTCATTCATTAAAGATCATGTAAATGCTACTTCCATGGGAATTGATATATTGGTGTTGTGCATTTTTGAGCCTTCCCAGTAATCTGTTATCCTCTTGGGGCTTATCACAAAGCTTCCATGCAGATATTGAAATGTTTTTTTAAAAAAATCCTAAATAAAATGTAGGTTGGTTCATGATTATGTCTAGACCACAAATACAGAAATGTTGAACATCTTGTAAGGCTGGCCAAGAATCTCGTTTTATCATCGTCAGAGTGAAGGAGGCTTACTATGGTACTGCTTAGGATACCACACTGAGGAATAGAAGCTAAGCTTTAGAAGAAAGAACAGGGAGGCTTAGGAATACTGAACACATTCACCTTGTCTGGCCTTTCTTTGTACCATTGCCCTGTACCTCAACCACCCTTTCAAAAACCTCCTTTTCTAACACATTGTGAATTCATGGCCAGTCAGTCATGCCAAAGGAAGTATGTGATGGTTGATGGTAGTCTACTGTTGGGATTGATGAGAGGGAAAAAAAATATATCCCCTTAAGATATATGCAGACCAGAATAATGGCACACATACATAATCAAACACACACACACACACACACACACACACACACACACACACACACGTTACAGAGAAAGAGCACACAACCATTTAAAGAACAAAAACAAGATACTAAGAATGAGAGCTACAGCTAGATGAGCTAGAAAGCGAGTGTGCTTATGAGATCCCCACAATGAACGCTAATGTTCTAGCAGTCTCATAAGATAATAGGCAAGATCTGCTAGTTACCTTGTTTTAAAGCTGCACAGCATAGCTTAATGCTAATGACAAAGCACTAAGCATACAACTCTTGAAGAACCTTGGTATGGTAGCCCCGAGCACCTGTCATAAATCCAATTCTCATGCTTTATGCTTTATCGAAAGATTTAGACTGATTTTTCAGTCCTCCCCGAAATATAATTGTGTTTGTTTCACTATTTAAAGTCATGTTTTATGTTAAAGTTGACACTCCAAAATCATGAACAAATTTATTCTGGTAGCTTTCAAGGACAATCTGGGACACCCCAGTGTGCTCCAATAGTACACTCAACCTTGACCTAAGTGATAAGAATGTGAAATATTAGTACTTAGAGAAGATGTAGCACAGTGTCAGAGACACAGCATTCCATATAGTGGGCTCATTCCTTTGGGGTTAATTTCTCAAAGAAGTGTCTACATCCGTCAAATGTGATTAATACACTCCTGGAGTATCTGTCTTGAGAATTTTATACAACATGTATGCAAGGCCTGCCAACTCCTTGCTTACTGGCAAAATAGATGCCTGTTTTGCCATTCACAGAGGAAAATAATGAGTTGTATTCTCATTAAACATAGTTTTAGATTGTCATTCTGTGCACTGGAGAGTGCCCCTCCCTTCTTATCCAAGCATGAAGGAAATAAAGTGGAGATAAGCAACACTTGCATGGGCATGCACCCCCTTCAGAACAGCCTTGCAAGTATCCTCCATATGCCTGCGTTCTCTACACTCTAACAAGGGCTGCTGGTGGGAGGATTCTGACCAAGATTCCACTGTCCTTAAGACTTGCCACATTGAACCTAAACGTGATTTGGAATTAATCCATAGCTTATTATTTTCAGACTCTGTCATTTTGGTATATATGTCGAGTGTATATATGCATATTTTGGAGTAATATAAAAGTTAAGGGAATAACAACAACAAAAAAGAAATAAAAAGAAGTATAATAATTAAAAAAAAAGACTTGCCACATTGATGGGGAAGATGTGGTTTTGTATTAAGATGCCAATTACCCAGGCAATTTGCAAGGGGTATTTTACCAGCCAGTATGCAGACAGAAATGATTCCTGATTATAAGCTTCATGTGGTGAATATACATATAGCTTGATAGCTTGCTGTCTTGCCTCTCTCTGTGTGTTTGTGTGTCTTAATGCATGTATGTACATGTTTCTCCCAGTGTGTGCTTATATTTCTTGTTGCCTGAAGTGGTGTGGCTTCAATGGTTTTTCCATGCATACAATATCACTATCTGCAGTTGGAAGTTACTTCTTTTGTTGTTCGTGGCTTTCTCACGTTCTTTCTGTCCCTCTACAAGCAAAGCTTCCCAAGTTTGACTCTTGAAATATCTGACTTTATAGTCAAGCTACAGTCTTGTGAGGCTGTTACCATCTGTGAGTTTTCACAGAGGCCCTAGAGCCAAAGGCCTTAGCAGTAGATCACAATAACAGGGTTTTATTTGCTAAAGGTATGCCTGTGAGATTATCTCTCCAGCTACTTTTTTAACATAACATGGGCACTGCAGACACAATCACGAACGCTCCTTCCCACCCACACAGCCTCATAATCTACTTTTTAAAACACTGCTTATGGCTTATCCTTATAACCTAAGTATTTTTCAAATTAAACACTAAATCATATGTACTGCTAAAATAATTCATTTTAAAACTTTTTTTATTTGTTATTTTTTATGTGTATGAGTGTACTGTCTGCATGTAGATTGGTGCACCTGCAATGCAATGCCACATTGCAGGACATGGGTGCAGGTCAGAAGAGGGTGTCAGATTCCCCTGGAACTGGAGTTAAAGATGGTTCTTAGCGGCCATGTGGGTGCTGGAATCGAACCCCGAACCCGAGTCCTCTGCAAGAGCAGTCGGCACTCTTAACTGCTGAGCCATCTCTCCAGCCCTAAAATAACTCATTTTAAGAACCAGAAAATGCAAGTAATTATAAAGAACTAAACATCACTACCGCCCCCCCCCCCCGAAATAGCCACTGTCAACACTTCTTTCTCTGTCGAGCAGCATAAATTCATTTAATTTCCCTGTGGTAATGAAAAGGAAATTGTTGATAGGGCACAAAGTTCTTGGGGGGGGGGGTGGAAGGAATAGGACTTGAAATGAAGCAAAGTCAATGGGCTGCCCTGCATACCTGAGAGCTGACTGGGACCCCTGAGGCTATACGCTAGGCCCTAGCAGAATTCACTGTGGAGAGAACAGAGAATTAAATGCCAGGACAGAAGCCATTTCAGAGGGATTGCCTGTCTTTATTCAGGCTGAAGAGTGCAAGCAAACTTTCCCTGCTTATTGCAGGCTAAAGCCTGAGTCCTGGCTTGAGAAGGAAAGAACTGGATTTTGACAATTAACTAAGCATACTCACTGTCAGCCACTGCCCTCAAACTAGACATGGAGTCAGTACTGAGTAGTAAGATCCTTCGAATAGTATTTTTTGAAAGCATTTTTGCCTTTCCATTATGGACTATGTTTGCAAAGAGACATGAAGCTCAGTCTTCTGTAAAATTTAGTTGTTATTTGTGGAAAGATGATGCGTAAAGTGCTTCCTGAAGCTGAAGCATTTTAAATATTCAGTTATATTGTCACCACCCATAAACATGTGAAGCCAATATAATTTATATATAACATTATCCCCTAGACATCTGAATTGACTTGGATTTTAATTCTTTTCATCTGTGGTTTTCAAATACTGACATGCTTGGATAACACTCATAGGACCTCTGTGTATGAGGGGTGCTGCTGCCAGAGTTCCTGATTTCATGGGTCTAGAGTAGGGGCCCTGAGAATGGGAATTTCTCACAAGTTCCTAAATCATAGTGATGATGCTGATTTGGGCTCCCAAGAGGAATGAATTAAATGGAAAACAGAATACCAAAACCAGAAGACGGAGTTGAAGAACTGTGTGCGTGCGCGCATGCGTATGTGTGTCTGTGTGTGTGTGTGTGTGTGTGTGTGTGTATACGTCTGTGTATCTGTGTCTGTCTGTGTATGTGTGTCTGTGTGTGAGTGTTTGTGTGTGTCTGTGTCTATATCAGTGTGTTGCCACCACACCCAGCTTCCTTCTTTTGTTTAATCAATTGGATTTCCCCCCATGTTTGTCTTTCTGAAATAATATTTCCAAATCCTTTCAGTGGTGTCTGGCTGGTCTCTTTTGGAAAAGACTTTTGGCTCTGCCAATTAACAGCTGTAGGTCTTTGAGCAAGTTATCTAACATCTCAAAACCCAAGTGTCTACATCTGTGAGAAAGATTAAAAAATAAACACCAGAGAAATATGTGGCTCACCCAAGCAGCATGAGCATTAGGCATAGCAAGGAGTGAGTCAAAGACCTGGCATAGGAGACTGTATCCATTAGGCTCTCCCCATCCATTATATTCTCTATATTTACGCTGTGAGAGATGCCCGGCCACTATTTTCTGTGTTGATTTACCTGCAGTAGCTTCTAATATCTGTGTAATGGAACCAAGGTAGTATCTTACAGATACCTTTGCCAACCAGGTTTTACCCCACAAGTCTATGGCATTTTGGTGTCAGAAACAAGTGGGAACAGGTTTAATAATTATAGCAAGTATTTATTGATGCCTGGCACTATGATTACCAAGAATGATCTCATCTAACCTTAATTACAGACCTGTAATGAAGGTGTTATTACTATTATTTTACAGATGAGGGAATGGAGGCTCAGAGAGGTTGGGGAACTTGCCTGAGGTCACACAGATGCTCATAAATTCTGAGCCAAGATTTAAACCAAAGGCTGTCTGCTCTTCAAAGTCTAAGCTCCTAACAACACTTGCCTCTCCAGTGTGGGATTGTAATTTGTCCCTGTTCGCTCATAAGTAGAGATGAAAGAACTGAGGCCAAGGCCTGGGAATGAGATACCCTAGCTCACAAATGGCAAAGCCAAAAGCTAATTTGGGGTTAGTTCCAAACTCTTCATTTTGTTACAGCAGTGCAATTTCGCTTTGGTACAAATAAGTTTTTCCTCCGTGATTCAGGTGTCAGATAAGCAATGTTTCTGCTGAATAGGAAAGGAATTCTATATTTGCATATTTAACAAGGAGCTCTCCATGGGAGGAGGGAAAGAATGCCTTGCCTTGTAGCATTCCCTGATTTCCATGGTATAAATTCTCCAGACAAGGCTGACTATAAGCTCCCTTATGACTGCACTAGATACTGAGCTGAGCAGAGATTCCTCCAGTGCACTGCCTGGAGCTGGCATGAGTGGCTCTAGCATACCATTTCCTCTCATCTTGCAAAACCAACCAAGGCCCTGAGTACTGCTCCAAAGTAAGATTCTAATAGTCAAGGAATATAATGAATGCTTCTTATGTACCATAATCATGACTTTCAGTAGAATTAATATTCTGGGCAATGCTCCTTTCAGAGTTAGGACTGGCTCTATCATGGGCACTGAGCCCCTGCCAAGGGCCTCTTAGTGCTTATTTATAGAGTCATTCCCTACCTTTGGGTACATGAACATATTGTGTCATGCTCTATCTTTAGAAATGCTAATCTCTTGTCTCAAATGATTTCTTTGAGGACAAATTAACACACTCCCTTTAAGTTATCTTTTGTTTTAACTTCAGTGATACAGTAAATACCCTTTCAAACCTTCTAAAACGACCCAAGAAATACATACATATTTTTAAGAAACTTAGAGAATACAAGCCAAAAAGGAAAAGAGATATTAAAGACACTTATTATTCCAAGATCCAGAGACAGGATGGCTGACATCTGAGTATATTTGCCTCTCATATCTTTCTCTTCCTATATGCAGATGATATATACATATTTTTGAAAAATAGCTGTCTGTGTAGGAAATCTATTTACGAAATGAAAACTATCACAGATTATTATCCTCTCTGTACAGGTCCTGCCACTCTATTTGTATTCACAGAAATGGTATGTTAGCTATATTTATGCTGATGTTCTACACACATTTGAAGATAATACTACTAATGGGGATTGTTATCTGTGAGTACGATAGGGCTAAAAAGACCAGGGTGACAGTCTCAGCCCTTTCTACTCTGTAGACCACTGTACACACAGAGACTGACTTTGAGTTTTATTGCAGCTGTACCGATATGGTCGTTGATTGAGACTTTGCCTCTGAGACTTGAGGTCACCCCAGAGCTCAAAAAACAACCACCCCCTGCATTCCCTTATTGCTGTAGCCAGCCCTGCCTGCCTGCTGCTTGTGTCCTGCTGCCAGCAGCCTGGCCCCATTGTTTGAAGTAAGACTTCAGAGCTGCTTTAATAGGTTTTCTTCTGCCCTCCCTGCTTGGGGTTGCCTCACCATACAAGGCCTGATCTGGTATCCTGGGGCCATCCATCCTTCACACATGTCCAGCCCAGTAGGGTACTGGTAGAAATGGAATTTGTTCATTCCCTCTACTCAGACTTGATTTTAGTGAAACAATACCCGAGAAAAATGTAGCAGTCACAATACAATGAAAGATGACTGACTCTGGGAAATTAATGTTTCTTTCTGAAGTAGATGCTCCTTATGACCTTGGGAATACTGGTCAAAGCTATGGTAAAGAAACAGGCCTTTCTGGAATCTCTGCTTTGCTCTCCCTCTGTAGATTTTCTTGACAGGTCCTCCTCAAAGGTCAAATCTGAAAGAGAGATGACCATAATATGTGTGAAGAAATGAAACTCTTGATAACAAGTTGCTTAAAACTGGTAAACTACATGAAAATAAATCACTGAAATTTGGTTGATTGACATTGATATTTTAGCTAGAGTGCACTATTGTTATTGTTGTTGTGTTTCGGTAAGGGTCGACCCTCAGGTTCCCTCTAAAGAACACAAAGTTTCTTAGTTGGGAAAATCATGTGACAAAAGAGAACCTAAGCTTTTGAACGCATCCATACTTCAAAGGAGACAGAGTATAGCTTTTGGAGTATTTTTTGTTCCATTTCAGAGGTATTCACAGTACTAGCTCAATGACCTCTGGGGAATACTCTCACTTGTCCTTGCTTCAGTTTTCTCCCGTAAAAAAAAAAAAAAAAAAAAGGAATAATAATGGGGCTGGTAGGAGGATGACTCAGTGGGTAAAGGCACCTGCTGTCAAGCTTGTCCACCAAAGTTCAATCCTCAGAACCCCATATGCATCCATGTACACAAAACAAATACAGGGAAATTTTTAATTAAAAAAGAGGGACTGAAAAGATGGTTCAGTGATTAAGAGTGTATACTACTTTTGCAGAGGACCCCAAAAGTTGAGTTCCTAGCAGTGACATTGGGTAGTTCACAGCTGCCTGTAACTCTAGCTCCAGGGAATCCAATGCTTCTAGCCTCCAGCGACACTTGTACTCATGTGCACGTACCCACACGCAGACACATAATTAAAAGAAACCAAAGATCTCTACAACAAAAATTTTAAACCCCCAAAGAAGGAGGTTGAAGAAAACATCAGAGGATGGAAAGACCTCCCATGCTCATGGATTGGAAAAATAAATACAGTAAAATGTCCATTCTACCCAAAATAATATACAGATTCAATGTAATCCCAATTAAAATACCCAAGACTTTCTTCACAGATATGGAAAGCAAAATTGCTTAAAGTCATATGGAAAAACAAAAGACCCAGAATAACCAAAGCAACCCTGAGGAAAAAAAAGCAATACAGGGAGGATCGATATAACAGACTTCAAACTATATTACTCATATACACTCATATATACTCAAAAAAACAGCCTGGTACTGGCACAAAAACAGACCTGTAGAGCAAAGGAACAAAATTGAAGTTCCAAACTTGAGCACATACAATTTCAGCCACCTCATATTTGACAAAGGGGCCAAGAACACACAATGAAGGAAAGACAGCATCTTCAGCAAATGGTTTTGTCAAAACTGGATCACCACTTGTAGAAGAATAAAATTAAACCCCTACCTCTCACCCTGTACAAAAATCAACTCCAAATGGATCAAAGACCTCAATGTGAAACCTGAAACTCTGAAGGAGATAGAAGAAAACATTGGTAGCAACCTACAAGACATAGGCATAGGAGAAAACTTTCTAAATCAGACAACAGCTATGCAGGAAATAATGCCAACAATTGACAAGTGGGACCTCATTAAACTCAAAAGCTTCAGTACAGTAAAAGAAACAATCAGTGAAGTAAAGAGAAAACACACAGAGTGGGAGGAAACTTTCACCACTGATACATCTGACAGAGCATTAACTTCCAGAATATGTAAACTATTCAAAAAAACAAAGAAGAAAAATGACTCACTCAAGAGATGGAGTAAAGAGCTGAACAGAGAGTTCACAAGTGAGGAAGTAAAGATGGCTGAGAAACATCTTAAAAAGTATTCAACATCATTAATAATTAAGGGAATGCTAATTAAAACTACTTTAAGATATCATCTCACTCCAATAAGACTGGCTAGGATCAAGAAAACAAATCATACCAAATGCTGGAAAGGTTGTGGGAAAAGGGGAACACTCATCCACTGCTGGTGGGAATATAAACTCATTAAAGAAGAACTCTTAAAAGATTCAAAATGAGCCTACCACCTGAACCGGTCATACCACTCCTGGGTGTATACCAACAAGACTCATCCTACCGCAGAGATACATGCACAGCCATGCTTATTGCAGCTCTCTTCACAATAGTGAAGAGCTGGAACCAACCCAAGTGCCCCTCAACCAATGAGTGGATAGAGAAAATGTGGTACATCTACACAATGGAGTTCTATGCAGTGGTAAAGAAAGAGGACATCATGAAATTTGCAGGTAAATGGATAGAACTAGAAGATATTATGCTAAGTGAAGTAACACAGTCCCAGAAAAATGAACACATGGTATTCCTCATTTGTGGATGCTAGCATCAAGTACCTACTTGAAAGGCAAACTGAGTAACATTAATGTTATATTTCTCTTTATCTAAATGCAACTGTGCTCTTAGAATGTGAATCCCTTAATGGGCTCTAGAATTAACCTACCACTTATTTTCAGACTTTATAATCTTGGTATATGGGTGGAGGGTATGTATGCATATTTTAAAGTAAAATAAAATTAAAAGGGAAAAATGTGAATCCTGAAATATGATTTGGAAATACCATACAGTTTATTTTCATGCATGATTTTTGTATATGTGTGGCATATATATATATATAAACAATACAGATTGGAGGGAACAACAACAAAAGAACTGGGACTGGGAACTGACTGAAGAAGTAAAGTTCCTCCCCACCCCCCACAAATAATCCTCCTCTGCTTTGAAAAACTTTGAAAAGACTCAGAAGAGGATATAGGATATATGTGGCAGAATGCATGAACTCAGGAGGGGTGGGGGGCATATAGGGGAAAACAAATCTTGACTGAACTGAGAAGTGATGTATAAAATGCACAAAAAATGGGCCTGGAGAGATGGCCTAGCGGTTAAGAGCACCGACCGCTCTTGCAGAGGACCCGGGTTCGATCCCCAGCACCCACATGGCAGCCAAGAGACATCTGAAACTCCAATTCCAGGAGAACTCCAGTTACAGGGGAATCCGACACCCTCTTCTGATCTCCACAGCATTGCACGACACGGGTGCACAGACTTGCATGCAGACAGTACACTCATACACATACAGAAATAAATAAAAAAAATTTAAAGAAAAAAATGCACAAAAAATAAAATATTAAAAAGAAAATAAAAAATTTTAATTTTAATGGCTCAACTTTTTTATAGCAACAGGATTCCATGGACTTCACATAATTATTGGAACTACCTTCCTTCTAACCTGCCTTTTCTGACAACGAAAATTCCACTTTACATCAAAACATCACTAAAAATTTATTTATTTATGTGTATGAGTGTATTGTCTGCATATGGGTATGTAATGCCTGTGGAGTCGGAGAAGGGCCTTGGATTCCAATGGAACTGGAGCTATGGAAGGTTGTTAGCTGCCATGTGGATGCTGGGAACTGAACCTGGGTCCTCTGCAAGAGCTGTCAGTGCTCATAACCACTGAACAATCTCTCTAGCCCATAAATTTTAATTTTTTTAAAAAATAAGAAATAACAATGAGCCGGGTGTGGTGGTGCATGCCTTTAATCCTAGCACTTGGGAGGCAGAGGTAGGTGGATCTTTGTGAGTTTAAGGGCCACCTGGTCTACATAGTGAGCTCCAGGCCAGCTGGGACTAAAGGGAGACCCTGTCTCAAAAAAGACAAAAAAAAACAAAAAAACAAAAACAAAAACCGATGAATCCTTCATATGTATGCCACAATGATTGAGAGGAGACAAATGAAGCATCTCACACACATTGCCTGAAATGTAGTGAATGCCCTTCTCATTAAATATTGGCTTCTCAGAGGACCGGGATGCTTGTGAGTTAGTATCTTCTAGACATGACAGGAAACCTCGACTCCCGAAATCTCAACAATATGGTAGCCTAAATAAGACCTACATGATGACACCAGTTGACATGCAAATATGGACGAGAAATTTTACAAGGCCCCACCTCTGGATGGAAGAGCTAAAGACAATTAATGGGTGCTGAGGGAGAAAGAGCAAGTTTCATCCAGGGATCAATCCTCCTATAGGCTATCCAATCTCAACTGGTCAACCCTAAACATATGGACATATGATCAACACTAAATGCATTCAGTAGGTTTTTGTTTTGGGGTGTGTGTGTGTGTGTGTGTGTGTGTATCTATGTGCGTGTGTGTGTGTGTGTGTGTGTGTGTAAAATGATAAAGAAGCAGGGGTCATAAATTTCATAGCAAAAGGGAGGAGTTGGAGGAGAGAGAAAGATAGCAAGGATGAAAATTATAGTACTAATGTATGAAATTCTCAAAATAAATAAAAATCAAAAGAAAAAAGAGCAAAAACTATGGAAAGCTTAGCTGTTTAAAATTCCAAAATTTTAAGGAACAGAAGGAAAAACAGTATAATGAATCACAAAATAATAACTCAGTGGCTGCTCTTGCAGAGGACCCAGGTTTGATTCTCAGCACTCACATGGCAACTAACAACTAGCTATGACTCTATTTCCAGGGGATTTAAAACCTTCTGACCTCCACCAGCACTGCAAGATACAGGTGCACTTATATGCAGGCAGTACACTCATACACATAAAATAAAAATAATAAATAAAAATTTAAAAATGCAACTGCTGAATATATGCAGATTAGGAGAAATTAATCCATGAGAGTTAGCAATTATTTCAGAATGGTGAAATAAAAATTATACATATACATTTTTTAATTTAAAAATGGATTATTATTTTGCATATGTGTTTGTAAGTGTACTACCTACATGTATGTAAGTGCACCCATGTCATTCAATGCCCACAGAAGTCAGAGGATGGCATCAGATTCCTCTGGAACTGGAGTTACTGAAAGTTGTTAGCCACTATGAGGGTGCTGGGAATTGAACCTGGGTCATCCATAAGAGCAACCAGTGTTCTTAACCATTGAGCCATCTCTCCAGCCTCTAAAAATTAAATTTTATATACAAAATATTGGCTCTTGGGAAAAAGCAGTGTCCACTTGACACCTGATTTTTGTACAACAGTGATGCCCAGGCAAGGAAATTGAATAATCTTCCAGTTAATTTTTTGGTCCCCTCAGGATCCTTGTTTTCCCAGAATGCATTGATTTTTGTTCTTGTGAATCACAACATTTTGGACATAAGTTTCTCAGTCTTGAAACTTATGTAGGGGTGATGGCTCTAAAATATGGATACCCGAGCCCCACCTCCACAGAGTTTGACTTCATTCATCTGCAGTGAGGCTGGGAGTTTTGTTAAGCTCCCCACATGATTCTAATTTGCAACCACAGTTGAGAACCACTGGATTTCAGACACATGCTATAAATCTGCGATGAAAATGATAAAAACGAATACCTTACTATTGATGGAGGCCGAATATTTCTGCAGCCTTGATCCTAGTTTCTTCCTAAATCTTTTGAGCCAGGGCACTGATCACTAATCCATGAAATTTGCATTGGCCCCCACCTGTAGTTACCAAATATCACCAAGCAATATTGCAGGCCTCTCCACCGAATGTCTTCAGCCAGCGGTAAGGGAGGATAAAAACCTCATACCTGGCCTTATAATGAGGTTGAGTAATGTACCATGGTAGTCTAAGAGTTAATCTCATTAATGCTGATCTTCTATGCTTGGGCTGTTAGCTGTTGCTCAGCTTTTATTAATTTAGGCTTCAACATGTATCTGCCTTGTCCGCAGTTCCAGATGGTGCTATAACTCATGCCCTTCTGTCAGTTCCAGAAGATGACTACATGTGTTTTATTTAGATAAACTGTAATTATGCCGACTTTCAACTGTTTTCGTAATTTTGGTCCATTTGTGGGTGATGAGTGGTAAAATCCACTCTTCATTATTACATACTGAAAATCATCTGAAAACAGATTGGTTTTCATTAATGAAATCTCATGTGATGGGGGAGTTGAGGGAGGGAAATCAGTACTTCGTATTTTAATGAACACCGATATAAAAAAAAAAATAGAGCAACTTTCATTTGCATAGAAAGCCCAAAGCCAGGGAACAAACCCTTACCTTGACAGGGCAGCAGTTAGGAAAAGGTTTCATAGACAGACCAGATATGTCTATGAAGTGTTCTGGCTTAGGAGAGACATTGTAGTCCAGTGCCTATTAGTAATATAAGCACATTCATTGCCCATTTGGCACACAGGGGCAGTATTTGTCTAGGTAACAGACCCAGTTTGAAGCTGATTCCAATGTAAAATGGAACTATAAATCCTACCCACTCAAATTTGTGCCGGGATTTTTTTTCCTGTAGATGTCTCATTGCTCCGTTTTTCCCGTGATTTTTATTATTACTTTTTAAATTGTCGTAAAAAGGAATGGGTTATATTACTCCTAATAGAGACAAGTGAATATATGTCTTTTACATTAGGACAAGATTAAGAAAGTGGCTGAACATCCAAAACTCTACTTGCAAATAAATTCATTTTAAATCAAAAGACCTAGAATCAGAAATAAAATATGATTGAACATACAATATTGTATTAATGTAAGATATTATCTTCTAATTGTTCATTAAAATGGATTATTGATAACATAACTTTTAATGTGGAATTAAGTTGCTCTAAAAATTTTTAAAGGATGTTTTTGAAATGTACAAAATAAAATAAGCCTCCTGGAAGGGCCTTAAGTGGTGAGCCTCAGCAAAATTTGTTTTATCTTAAAACACTAATCTTTTATGTTCCAAAATCTTCCCCAAACTTCTGAGATTCTGCCAAGTAGGATGAAGAAAACAGAAGGGGAGGATAGTTAGGGTTTGTTTTGTTTGTAAAACTGTTCCTTCTTTCTTGTTTATTCTTGGTGGCCAGGAGAGATGTCCTGGGTTGCTTTGTTCTTTGGCTGGGA
This sequence comes from Rhizomys pruinosus, assembly GCA_009823505.1. Taxonomy (NCBI): domain Eukaryota; kingdom Metazoa; phylum Chordata; class Mammalia; order Rodentia; family Spalacidae; genus Rhizomys; species Rhizomys pruinosus. The sequence goes on from VZQC01013526.1 coordinate 446,162, forward strand.
TCACTACCTTACCATGGGAAGGGGTTTTGAAAGCTTTGTTCAGCTTCCTTGAAGTAAAAGTCAAAAACAACTTCTACCTTTAAGTATATTCTCAGTGGAAACTAATGCTTGGGGGTTCCTAAGGATTGACTTTTGACACTGGCGTCTTATCTTGGTATTTTTAATGCAGAGCTGAGCTTGCCAGGAACATCTCTTTTGGAAGTGAAGTTGATTTTATTTTAGGGGTTTGGATAAAATACAGTGCTTAATAACTACAATCAGCAAAGTGGATCTTTACAGAGAGAACATCCATAAAAAGAAAACCACAGAAATCAAGCAATTGTATTTTCCCCTACCATTTAATGTTAGACAGTTGAAGCTGTCTAATCAATTTCAGTATTGTTACTCTTCTATGCTTCTTGATTGAGACAACTTCCATTGATGGTTATGTTGTTTACATGGCAGGCAACTTAACTTTCCCCAGCTCTCCCCCCTTCCTCTTTTCTTGCCTTTTTTTGTCTTTTCCTTTGCATCCACAAATAACTGGCAAATTGTTTTCTTCTTCATCCTAATTTTGAAGAGGAAGGTAATCCTGACATATTGCTGCATTCTTTCTGGTATCTCAGTCACTTGGAACATTTACTGAGTGTCAGAGTACCAAATCCTGTTTTTCATTTCAAACAAGAGTCAATTCATCACCAAAATCAAATTTCAAACTGAAGGTTCCTTCCAAGTCCCAAACCTTACTTTCTCATCCCAAACCTATATGTCTCTAATGGGTTAGAGATTACTTGGTAACATTTGTTTGGTTATATTTTGCCTTAAAAGGGGAGCTATCCCTCATGTAACAGAGGGCCAGGAAGGCAAAAAATCAACAAAAGAGTAGAGAATAAGAGTCTGCAGAGTGTGGGTCCCTTGACAGGACTCCTATATTAAACTCCACCCAACAGGGACTCGGAGAACATTGTGAAACAGGGACCAGAAAGATTGTAAGAGGCAAGGAGGAGGTGCATGACCATATGGAAGTAGAATCCTACAAGCTCCTGGGCCCTTGCTTACATGAACCTACAACAATGGTGTCAACATGCAAAAGACCCATGCAAACTCAAGCGGACAAAATCCCAACATAGAACTGGGGAAATGGGAAGCAGAACCCAATATTTGCTGAAGAAATATTGATAGCTGATTACTGCTGCGTGAAGAATATCTGACCTCCTTAAAGCAAGGGACTCTGGATGGGCTGATTAGACCTCAGTGGATGAACTTGCACTGAAGGATGATTGGGAGCACTAACTTGACAAGACAGTCCTTAACACAGATGACAGAATATATGAATTCCAATGAGGGTGGCTTTGGGAGTGTGCCAGTGGGGAAGGGGATGTAAAGACCATTAAGACTGATTGAGAGGATGTTCTGTACAAAATATACAAAGATTCAATTTTTTTTTTAAGTAGAGCTCTTTTATAAGAAGTAGCTTGTTATAAAATAGCACATCAAATTCAACCAAAAATGGATCTTGAGAACTGTAAGTTTTGACTGTCATAGATTCTGGTCATCTACAATTACTATTTTTCCCAGTGTTATTCCCTCAATTCACACATTACAAAGGAAAGAGCCACAGTTTAATGTTTTATCAATGGTAGATGTTTTGTTCAATTGAATTGAGTCTACCTTGCAGCCACTAAATATGTCAAAATCTAGTCATTGCACATATATAAAATTGGTGGACAGTAAACCCTGATGAGTTAAAAGGTGGTTTGTGTTTGGATTAGAATAAAGTATGATCTGCAAAAGGAACTTAGCTAGAGTAGAATGTTGTAAATAAATGTTTGCACTTGTGATGTGTCAACTGGGCCTTGTATGTTTTCCTAAGAAACAGAATAATATCAAACCATTTCAAACCTTAAAAAGTTTTATAAAAATCTAAATATGGAGGATGAGAGAGGGAATAAAATACATATATAAATGAATGACATTGTAGACAGCCACAACTGGCCAAGTTTCAAAGAATGGGAGCCACCATAGTGTGTGTCCCTGGATAGGGCTCCTATATTAATCCTCACCCACCCATGGCGCAGGGATCTTTCCAGAAGAGGAGGTGGAAAGATTGTAAGAGCCAGGGATGGTTCAGGAACATAGGAAAGCAGAAGCTTTCAGACTACTGGAAGCTTGCACATGTGAACTTGTGGAGATGTTGGCATCAGGTTCAGGACCCATCAACTCAGATAAGGTCCCAGAGTGGAGCAAGAGGAATGGATGGTGGGCCAGCCCTGGACTTAGAACTACTGGAGACTGGTTACTGCTGGGTGAGGAAGAGGTTGCCTTGCATAAGATTTCTAGATGAGCCAATTAGGCTCCGGTGGAGGAACTTGCACAGGACATCTGGGTTCAAAAGCTTGACTAGATGGAACTTAACATGGATGGTGTGATGTGTGAGTTCTAACGCAGAGTTGGGAGGATAGAGGGGGGGCCCTAAATTTGATTAGGATCCATTGTATGAAATGTACAAATTCTCAATAAAATTTTTTTGAAGTTAAACCTATTTGCCATAATGAGTAGTACAGCTCCAGGCCAAATTCCCACCTGCAGTCTCCCAAGAAGGATTTCTGGCAGTGACAAGAGTTTGTGTGGCAGATTTTGGGGGCAAAGGTGACCTACCATTTCAGCTTCTGCAGGTAATCAGAGTCCAGAGCCACCCTTTCCCTGAGCCCGTCGGCCATACCTGTGGGCTTGTCCCCAGTGCTGGTGCAGCCTCCTTTATTCTGCAATTGTTCAGGCCTTTCCAGGAGGCTCAGTTAGAACTCCATTCGGGAGCTTCATCTGAGGCATGCCTTCTAGCTACTGAGGACACTTCTGCTAATGATAACAAGTAATTATACACTACGCAATATAAAAAAACATAGGAAGGGTGTGCCCCAACTTCCATCGGGTGGCCACCTCCAGGAAAAAGAATCAAAAAAGGTAATGAGTCTTCAGTAACATTTTTTCTTTGGAAAAAAATTTTAGTGAGTATTAATTATACAAATCCCTGTGTTCCATTGTGAAATTTTCATGCATGCATATGATGTACTTATGTTATACTGACTCCAATCAAATACCCTGTCTGCCTATCCTGCCCTCATCCTTCTCCCTACTACTGCCTTTTCTACTTTTATCCTCTTTTTCCCTTGAAAAAATTAAATAAATAAGATAAAGCAGAAAAAAATTAAAAGCTCTGAAGCAAATTAGTGAATGTCTTCAAATTTTTACTCAGAAATAGTTCACTGTTTATCTCTAAATAATAGAATTTCTTTCTTTTTTATATAATCTCGCTAATATTATCAGCAACTGCAGAAATTAAGACATGTATTTATTTTAAAATTTACATGACCTTCAGCTGAGGGTGTACTACAGTGGTAGAGATTTCACCTAACATGCGCAAGATCCTGTGTTCAATCCCGAACAGCATTAAATAACAATAGAAGTGTTAGATCATCTTAACTATTTTACCCTTTGGGTACTTTGTACCCATCTCCTTACCCACCCACTGATTCTTTGTTTCTTCCTCACTAGTCTTTTGTTTACTCTAAACCTGACCTTTATGTGGCTTTTGGCCTTCTGATTAACTCATTGCAGGCTCCTGGACTTGGAGAATTTTTAAATTAGATTTCTTAGGGACTGGAAAAATGAACTTTTAAAATTGGTACACAGCATATCCATGACAAGTAGTTTTTTTTTATGCCTGATAATTCTGTTTTCTAAGTGACTGGTTTTTAATTTATGTGTATGCTGTACATATGCTGTGCCCATAATGAAGGCAATTGAATCCCTTAAACTGGAGTTACAAGAGGTTGTGAGCCACCTACATTGGATGCTGGGAACAAAAACCCAGTCCTCTGCACAAGTTGCAACAAGCGCTTTTGACCATTGAGGCATCTCTCCAGCAACCCCCCCCCCAAAATAACTTTCTGAACACTAAGTGTGAGTCCATGTGAATGACTTGGGGTATAGCAGAAAGAAGAATCAATAAACAAAATTGCAATTTACTGATACTCTCTATGAGCCAGACACTAAACTAGTAGCTTTTCATACAAATGTCTTAATTATAAATCTTGGAATCTGTCGGTCCTAATTCTCAGCGCACAGATGATAAACTTAAATTTAAAATGTGAAGTATTTTGCCTGTTTTTCAAACCCTCCATTCAAATATCTGAAGATTCTAAAGCAATCTTATATTACTAAAGGACTCATATATTACACATTCATTTCATTAGCTCTCCATGCTAATACTATGAGATAGTAGTGATTCTTTCCTGTTTACTTCAAATTGTGACTGTGCACATACCATGCATATCAGTACAAGATGATAGTGGTAGAGTTGGTAGTGCTGAATGAGTAAAGAACTGAATGTTCTAAGCCTGCTCTGAATGAGTTATCATACATTCTCATCCAAGCGCTGGAAAATATTTATCCTTTGTTCTCATTTTAAAGATTAGTTTCAGCGAAGATGAGTCACTTACCCAAGGCACATAGGTGCTTAACTAACATAAGGAGGACTTGGATACAGCTCAGGTCCCAAACTTATGCTATTTCCCTTACACTTCTGTTGCTCCAGTTGCCACTAATTGAATTGACCAAATTGTCTTTGTATACTCCTCATGATAAACACATTATCCTGTACCCTAAGATGTGTGATAGTATCCATTCCTCAACTGAATATAAGCTATAAGAGGGCAGTAGTCTTTGTTTCCTTCACTAATATATCTTCAGCATGTAGAGCAAATCCTTGTACACAGTAGATGCACAATAAGAACTTGTTGCATTTTATTCCTCTGAGAAGTACACTTCTTGTGAGCAAGTGGAATTGTGTCATTTAGCCAGTGCCTAGCACAGTGCCAGGCCCCTAATAATCAGTCAATAATAACTTAACTCTTAATGTTTTCAATCAGTATCGTGTATCATAATGGCTTGAATATTAAATGTCACTAACAGGTTCATGGGATGAACTCTTGCTCACCAATGGGTAGCACTATTTTGGGAAGTGATGGAAGCTATAGGAGGTGGGGTCCTAGCTAGAAAAAGTGAGACAGTGGAAGTATACCCTTGAAGTTTATACCTGCTCCCCCTCCCTATCTCTCATTCAGCTTTCTAACCACTATGAAATAAACAAGTCTGTCACCTACTCTCACCAGTATGATGTTCTGTCTTGCCAAGTGATGAAGCCAAGTGATGGTGGACTAAACCCTCTGAAAATTGGAAAATGCATCTTACCACCCTTAAACTATTCTCTCAGACATTTGGGGCATCGCTATGTGAAAATAACTAATATATGCACATTAACTTTAGTGTTGATATAAATTAAAAACCCAAAGCCAAAAGTTCGAAGAAGAATCAGAGGGTGGAAAGAAGTAAATAATCCCCAGAGGGGGCTATGGAACTCTGAGTGAGGGAAGAAAAGAACACGAATAATTGCCAAGGCAGAAGAATGAGCTTCCCTTCCCCCGGAGAAATCAGTAAGGATTAGCAACCCATAATTCTTAGCTTGACAATACACTAAGGAACCTATGCAAGCACAAGAGCAGCCACAAATCACAGTGTAGCATCTTGAGGCAGTGATTCAGCCTTAGTTCTCACTAGTCTGTGCCATTCATATCCCAACTTCTTCCCCAAGCAACTTGGCCTACAGCACTGAAAAGGAGATAGCTATTTCATGCCAGCCTCTGAGACTAGGTCATTGCTGCCCAAGGAACACATTCATTTCGTTAGCTCTCCATGCTAATACTATGAGATAGTAGTGATTCATTCCTCGAAAATTGTTTACTGCATATTGTGTCTATGCACAAGCCATGCACATCAGTACAATTTTGCCATAGTGGGTGTGTGTATAGAGGACGTTTGGGAGTTGGTTCTCTCCTTCCACCATGTGGTGATCAAACTCGGGCAATCAAGTTTAGTATCAAGTGTCTTTATCCATTAAGGCATCTCATTGGTCCACAGCACTAATACTTATACCTAGTTCTTAGATGGGTGAGCTGAAATGCATTTAGTGCAGAATTTGTCTTTTGTTTGTTTTTGGCTTGCTTAGGAATGTACTGATTTTAATTGGCAAATTTTGTGAATTGTCATTCTTAACATACTGTCTCTCAGTATGTACTAAAATACTCATTTGTAGGAATATTGATTTGATTTTGGTACACGAGATGTGAAGGATAGTGGAGTATCAAAGGGAGAGCATTACTGTTAATCAAGTACATGGATCTAAGCAGGAGATAAGAGCCTATATTATCACTGAATAAATTCTTATGTACTATAATAGTAACTTCTGGTCTGGAATACCAGAAGAACCTTCACCGGCCTACTCTCTTCTTGCTTCTCTGGACATTCCTCCCAAATCTCTTGTCATGACTTAGGTTCCTCTGTCCTCCAAATGGTAGAGCTCCCAAAGGGCTTGGCCTTAGACCTTTTTCCTTTTATTTGCTTCTCTAGTCAAATTTAAGTATTTCTAGTGTGTTAATGAACTGGTATATGTTGATGGTAATTTGTATCCCTATTCCAGATCTTTGATCTTAGTTCTAGACCCCCTTGAGCATTCAAGAAATACTTACCAAGTGCCTACCGTGTGCCAGGCACATTTCTAGGCACTTATATCCCTTCATTAATCAAAACAAAACAAAAAAAACAGCTTTTATTTCAGTTGTAGTAAGAGAAGAAACAGACACAGAATATATAAGTCAATTACATAGTATACTAAAAGTCTTAGAAGTTATTGTAAAATAGCAAGGAAAGGAAGAACTGTATAAGAAGTAAAGTGTGATACAAATTGATTTGCAATATTAAATAGGATGGTCAAGACAGATTTCCTGGGAATATAACTCAGTTGGTGGAGTGATTGCTTGGCATGGTTGAAGCCCTGTATTTGATCCCCATCAACTCACAAAACTGGGCATTGTGGTACACACCCTGTAATCTCAGCACTAGGAAGGTAGAAGCAGGAAGAGCAGAAGTTCAGGGTCATCCATGGCAGAATAGCAAGTTTGAGTCCAACCAAAAATGCATGAGAGCCTGTCTAAAAATATGATATGCTTCCTTACACAGATAAATTTTGAGCCAAGATTGAAATGTAATGAGAAAATAAGTTTTATGGCTATCAGGAAGAATGTCTCAAGCAAGAACTAGTGCAAAATTCCTGCTTTTGGTGTTTGATACGTCTTAGCAGTGAAGCCAATGTTAGAGTAATGAAGTGAATGAGAGTAATGGTTACAGATTACAGAATTAAAAGATTATGTGGGCAAAACATCTAGAGCCTTACAGGCCACAGAAAAGTAAATTGTTAGCCTATACTCTGAGTAAAATGGGGAACCTTTTGGTGATTGGAAACAAAGGATAGACACTTTCAGTGTATGCTGGAGGAGGACAATAAATAGAGAGAAACTAATTAGAGCTTATTGCAATTGAGCTATCTAGTTGATAGTTTTATGTACCTTTATAGTATATCCCATGCAGGATATTTAAAACAATCTTTACAAAATGCAGATCTTCCTGGGTTTATGGAATAAATCAAAACTTTTCAGTTGGCCCTACCCCCCACACTGCTCAGGATAGCCCACATGATTGTGTAAGAGCTGGCTCTACTTCCATCTTGAGTCTCAACTCAGACAATCCTTTCCTTTATTATGATCTAATTGCACTTTCATGTCCTCAACTGCAACAAACCCCTACCAGTTCAGGGCCTGCATATTATTTATTGCCTCTGTCTACAATGCTATTCTTCCCATTTGTTTCTATGACTATTTACTATTTCAGGTCTAGTTTAAATAGCATTCCTTATGGAGGATGACCATCCCTGAATACTCATCAAACTTATGCTTCGCCATTGAGGTTTCTTCCAGCACCCTTTTCTCTAGCCCTCAGACATTTGAATTAATCTCTAATTTTTTACACTGAAAGAAATATAACTGCTTGTGTACAGATGATACAAAAATACTGTTTAATTATTGTCTTTCAAGGGGACTGGAGAGATGATTCAGCAGGTAAGAGCACTGGCTGCTCTTGCAGAGGAATGGGGTTCAATTCCCAGCAGCCAAATGGCAGCTAACAATCTTCCAGAAATCCAGCTCCATGGGATCTGACACCCTCTTCAGACCCCCACAAGCAAAGACATCGGTGTACATACACACATGCAGGCAATACACCCATACACATAAAATAAAAAAAAAATAAAATATTTTTTAAATAACATAACTATCCTCAACCCCAGGACTTGGGAGGCAGAGGCAAGCAGATCTCTGGGAGTTCAAAGCCTTCCTGGTCTACATAGTGAGTTTCAGGCTAGCTGGAGCCACAGGGAGACCCTGTCTCAACAAGACAAAAAATAAAAATAAAATAAAATAACTATTTTTTCAATAGCTGTTTCTTTGAACAACTCTGTGAGTCATATAAGTTCCATGAAGCCAAGTGTCATATCTTTGCTTTCTAGTCCACTTCCAATGTATGTAATATTGCATATACCACATATAAAGCACTCCAAAGCATGTGTTTGAATAAATAAGTGAAGTCTCTTACTCTTAAACCAGTCCTACACACCTCTCATGTTCTACCAGTTGGAAGCAGATAGAGTCCGTTTCATTAAAGAGCAATTGAGAGTCTAGCTAGCCAAGCATTGTCCACTCTCTTTTGTAGCTCTAAAGAATTTAGCAAAATATGTCTGCCTTTGAAAGATTTCTTCCTAAATAAGGCTGTAACACACTCATATGCAGCAAGATTCCTGGTCAAAGTTATCTGTAGAATGCACTGTGTCTGTCCCCACTCACTGAACACAGTGTATTCTTGGTTCAAAGGTGTTGATAGCTTAGAAGCATTCCCAGGAAAGAGTTTCATAACCTGTGAGAGTCACCTTATTTAGTATTTCACTTTTCTGTGTATGCTATGAATCTATTGGGAAACAATTTTGTCAGCCCAGGGAACATATCATCTTCTTAGGAGAAACTCACACTAGCTACAAGAGGTAGGCACCTCTATTAGTAATACTCAGTGATTGATTTGTGAATAAAAAGAAATAGCTGAGAAATAGATTGTTTTGTGAGGAAGTCTTCTGCCTATAAGAAGATCCATTGGGGAAGCCAAAGGATAACAAAGAAGACTCTTGTTCTACTTGGAACCACTAAAAGGACTGTTGATCGACAGTTGATTATATAATCTTAATATTTGCTGGCAACCAAGTCTAATAGGCTGATCTGTCCACCTTGAGCATGAGTGTTCATGTGCACTGAACTCAAGTGCACAGAATGTAGATTTCTTGAGCCAGAGAATCTCCCTAGCCTTAAGAGATATATCACTAGGAGCTCCTTTCGAATATCCCATATTTAATATTTCCATGTTATCTTCCTCCCATAGGGCTCTCTTTCTAGAGCTGTGATAATATTGATTGGGTTGCTGTCAGAATTGGCTATAAACCTAGAACCTCTGCTATGTCTCTGAAGGTGACTACATCTCTTGTCTTAGCTATCTCATATGTTGTAATTTTATTCACCAAACTCTTGAGAGTTTGATGTGTGCATCGTTAGGTCCTTTGAGATCTTTATATAATCTAGTATAACTCTCAAAGGGAAGAACCAATGCATTTCTGACCAAGAGTCACTGAGATTTTTTTTCAAGTGAAAGTTGTTCAATGGCTAGAGAAATTAATTTTGACTAGTGGAGCTCAGCAAAGCTTTCCAAAGAGGGTGACGTTAAAATTCACTCTCAAACAAGAAGACAGGGCGGAATGGAGACCTTGGTAATTCCCAGACAGTGAGAACAACTTGTATCCATTTTATTGATGGCCTCCAAGACACTGTTACATGATAGGTTTTATAAAACACAGCCAATACGGAATTTAGAAAAGTCCTGGGTCAGAGGGATCAGATATTTCACCTCCCGACTTGTTCTAAGTCAGTCTTACAAATCCCAAGAACACTGCAAGTATTTATTATTTTGCCTGAACCACTGCACACAAGCTAAGCCTTGAATTAGCAAAATATCTTCTAAATATGCACATGCAAATATGAGGGTCCTTCCTCGTTAAACTCCTAATAACATCTTCCCCTCTTCTGACCTTTATAAAGTAGCTATTTATGAAAATAGATATTTGACCTGCTTTCTTCCTTACCCTGACATCTAGTAGACATTAAAACCATGAGTGAAAATAAGATCTTTATTTTAATAAATGATTTAAGGTTTTTGCCATCCCTATTAAATATCCAATCTTATTCAATATAGTGGTGTAAGTCAGCCAGTGCAGTACAAGAGAAACAAATAAAGGAGATACAAATAGGGAAGAAAGAAGTCAAGTCATCTGCATTTCCAGACAATATCCTATATTAAAAAAAAATAATCCTAAAGAGTCCACCAGAAAACTCTTAGGCCTGGCACATATTTTGAATAAAGTTTCAGGATACAAATTGAACACACAGAAATTAGTACATTTACCAGTAATAACCATACAGAGAAAGAAATTGGAAATCCACTCCCATTCACGATAGCTTCTACAACAACAACAAATACCTTAGAATAAACATAAACAAAAAGTGAGAGACTTCTACAGTTAGTATTTTGAAACATGTCTCTCCTTCAGGCTATTATAAATTGCCTTAACATCCACTCTATTATACATTTCGCATTGTTCTGCCTATAATATTAAAGTTTGCTTTCTTAGAAAATAAAAAAAGAATGACAGTTTTAAAAAAAATAACAACAATGTTGGCATGGATTTGAACAAAAGGGAGACCTTATATGCTTCTAGTAGGAATGTTGTCTAGTTGAGAAAATATGAAAATCAGTTTGGAGGTTCTTCAAAAAAAATCTATCATAAGACCCAGCTATACCACTTCTGAATTTATACCCACAGGCCTCCAAGTCAAGATATCCCAGAGATACACATCTATCAATTGAGAAAAAATTAGACATGGGGGCTGGAAAAATGGCTTAGCAGTTAAGAGCACTGGCTGCTCTTGAAGACAACCCAGGTTCAGTTCCCAGTACTCACATGGCACCTAACAACTGTATGTAACTCCATTTCTAGGGGATTTGATGCCCCTATCTCACCTCCACAGGCATTGTATGAACAGGTGTATGTATACACGTACAGGAAAACACTCATACACATAATATAAAAGTAACAAATGAATATTTTAAAGAAAGTATTAAAAATCTGAAAATGTGTATGGAACTACAAATCTTAAATAGCCAAAGAAATCCTAATAAAAATGACGATGTTAGAAGGATCAGAATATCTGGTATAGAAGTATACTACATGCCCAAATTAACAAAATATCTTGATACTGACACAAAAACAGAAACATAGATAAATAGAGGACTCAAAAACAGCTCACATGACTGGTTTTAGACAGTGAAACCAAAAATACACATCAGACAAAAAGCTTCCTCTGTAAGTGATTCTGTGAAAACTGAATGTACTCATGTAGAAATCTGAACGTAGATCGCTTTCACCCTGTGCAAAAATCAATTTAAAAATATATTAAAAATCTAAATTTAAAAATCATGTGGAAACCTATTAATACAGAAGCTTCTTAAAACACACATATACAATATAGAGTTTAAATATATTTCACTTATAACAGGGATTTAGTGAGCCTACCACAGACCAGCAAATAAGAAGCCTGGTGTCAAGAATGGACTCCTTCTTTTGGAGTTGTTGATAAAGGAGGTCCCATAGAGCCTCAAACAATGCTGGCTACTGCTATTGCACTTGGTTACCCACCAGAACTTTATGGTAAGACCCCAATTGTTAAATATACTTATTACATGAGTCATAGAAAAAAAAAAGGAGAAATCCAACTGGTATTGACCTCAAAGCTTCATCTCTACTGGCTAACTTTCATAGGGCCAGAAGGTGCAATGTGCATTTCTGGCAGAGAAAAGTAGTCATCAATCTTATCCAGCTGTGAACCCTGTGAGTCACAATAGTGACTGGCTGGAAAGATGTGCCCACTGGTGCAATGGTGGCATGAATGTAAAGAGAGTAACTAACCATTTTCTGATTGGATGTCAGGCCCTTTTCTTAACATGGAGTCCATACCTGGCACTGTTATCAGGGCCAAGGACATATTGCTAGAGAGATCACAGGGCTTGAGGAGAATCTACTACTAATCTTGTGCTAAATAGAGATAATACTAATGATTTATTGTTATACTATATAGATTATTGCATCTCTCAACTCTCAGCAGAGAAACTTTTTGCAGCAGACAACGATTAACAAAGAGACCCACAACTAGCCAACCTTCAGAGAATAAGAGACTAAGGAATGCTCAACCCTAAATGAACCACTCATATTACACACTCTCTCTTCCCAAGGCTCAGAGATCACTGTGGAAGAGGAGGAGGAAACATTGTTAGAGCCAGAGGTGATAGATGAATATGAGGAAAACGTGTTATCTGGGCACAGCACGGCAGTTGCACATGTGAATCCAAAGCACTTGTGATAGCATGCACAAGACCTGTGCAAATCCAAGCAGACCAAGCCCGATATGCATGGAAGAAGAGGGCATGAATTCACAGCCTTAGATGCGGATGTATTGGCAATTGATAGCTGCGGGGGAAAGGAGAGTGTATTTTCATTAAGAATGTGATGCTGTACAGATTGACCAGGCTCCATACCTGGAAGCATTTGGGAAACACAAATTATACTTGATAAGCCTGAAAAAAAAAAAAAAAAAAAAAAAAAAAAAAAAAAAAAAAAAAAAAAAAAAAAAAAAAAAAAAAAAACCTAGAGGATATGAAGTTGAGGGGATTGGAGGTGGAAATGGGAGAGGAGGTCTGAATATATCCAATACACATTTTATGAAATTCTCAAACAATCAATAAAAATAAAATTATTTTTAAATGCTAAATTTAAGAAAGACTTGCAACTCAGAATAAAAATTAAAGAGATTTGGGGCTATTGCTCACTGTTAGAGCACTTGCCTAGCATATTCAAGACCTTGAGTTTAATCCTCACCAATACCACACATATTTAAGATAAAAATGGAACTTTAGTTCGCCAGTTGCAACAGTCAAACTTCAGATGATTAAAAGGCACACATGGTCAGTGGCTGCCTAAATGAGCAGCATGCATACTGATCATTTCCAGCATTACAAAAGGTTCTATTAAACTGCTCAGTGCTGCTCTAGAAAATTGCTTTATTTGTATACTCCTAGAATACAAATGACCATGAAAAGAATCATTATGGAATAAATGGATGAATGCATATTTTATCATTAAAAAGCTATCTGAAAAAAATTAGAAAATATTAAATGAATTCTGGAAATAATAGCTGTACTGTTTAATGAGGGTGATTTGTGCATAGTGGCAGGTTCCTGTGTATAAGTTTGGAGAATTGAGTAAGGTGTTGGTAGAGCGCCATGAACTGTATCACATCAAGAGAAAGAGTTGGAATCCTTACTGAGGAAGAAATCAGATAGCTCACAAACAGAGAAGCCGGAGCAATAATCTGATCCAAGGCATGACTGAGCAGAGAAAGTAAGTCATGAGGTCAGAAGCCAAAAAATTAAAGGAGGCCAAGATGTGGGGTAGATGGCAGGTCAGCAAGAGCAGTTGAGGACAGAAACATTGAGCAATAGGAAGGTATCTGAATCCTGTGCTCCAGGCTTTAAGGGCACGGTGAACTTTCATTCCTGAGATCAAAATCTTTTCATTTCCTTATTATATTGCTGATTCCCACAAGAAGAGTGACTTGTATACTTACATTGGTTGCTATAGTTGGAGAGAGTTATTTGCAAGTTCATAAAAATTGAATTAGGCTCCTATTACAAAATAGCTATCAAAATTTGGAAGGATGGGGCTTTAATTGGGCTAAGAACTGAATTTCTGCAGTCAATTACTCTGGGAAGAGTAAAAATGAGACAGGGAGCAAGTGTGGTCAAAAAGCATATGAAAAGGATAAGGACATGGAAAATGAAAAGGATCACCTCGATCAGTCAAAGATACAGAACAACGAAATGAACATTTTAATAGGTTTTTTAATTTATTTATTTATATTTTTATCAAATCTAGGCCCGTGTCCCCCGCCCTATCCCCCCACCCCACCAGAGCTCATGCATTCTGCCAAACATGTTTTTCATCTCTTTCTCAGTCTTTCTCAATATTCTCCATGTGGAAGTTGACTGTTTTGAGCAGAAGTTCACTGTTTCAGTCAGATCTTTGATGCAGTCTTTTCTGTTGTTGTTGTTGTTGTTGTTGTTGTTGTTGTTGTTTCCAATATGCATCACTCCCAACCACTTTGGACAAAAGCTCAAGGGGCCATGCACAAGAAATACTTATGACTAGGTAATTGGCACTAGCATCCACAGATGAGGGATACCATTCATGGTTTGTTTTTCTGGGACTGTGTTACTTCACTCAGCATGATGTCCTCTAGCTCCAGCCATTTTCCTGCAAAGCTCATGAGGTCATCTTTCTTTACTGCTGCGTAGAACTCCATTGTGTAGATGTACCACATTTTCTCTATCCACTCATCAGTTGAGGGGCATTTGGGTTGGTTTCAGCTCCTTGCTATTGTGAAGAGAGCTGAAATAAACATGGCTGTGCATGTATCTCTGCAGTGGGGTGAGTCTTGAGGGTACATGCCTAGGAGTGGTATGGCTGGGTCAGGTGGCAAGTTCATTCCAAGTCTTCCAAGGGTTCTCCACACTGCTTTCCATAGTGGCTGTACGAGTTTACATTCCCACCAGCAGTGGATGAGTGTTCCCCTTTCCCCACAGCCTCTCCAGCACTTGGTATCATTTGTTTTCTTGATCCTAGCCAGTCTTATTAGAGTAAGATGATATCTTAAAGTGATTTTGATTTGTATTTCCTTAATGATTAGTGATGTTGAACACTTCTTGAGGTGTTTCTCAGCCATCTCTAATTCCTCACTTGTGAAGTCTCTGTTCAGCTCTTTGCTCCATCTATTGAGTGGATCATTTGTTTTCTTTCTTCTTTGTTTTTTGAGTAGTTTACATATTCTGGAAATCAATGCTTTGTCATATGTTTCTGCGGTGAAGGTTTCCTCCCACTCTGTGGGATTTCTCTTCACTTCCTTGATTGCTTCTTTTGATGTACAGGAGCTTTTGAGTTTAATGAGGTCCCATTTGTCAATTGTCGACCTTAATTCTTGCACAGCTCCTGTCTGATTTAGGAAGTCTTTTCCTACACCTATGTCTTGTAGTCTGCTGCCAACTTTTTCTTCTATCACCTTCAGAGTTTGGAGTTTCACGTTGAGGTCTTTGATTCATCTGGAGTTGATTAATAGGTTTTAATATTAGGTTTAAGTATATACATTACATTACATCTATATGTGTGTATATGTGTATAACTTTTCAGTAGGACTGTGGCATGCAATTCAGAAGCTTTAGTCTGATTTGGATTAGAAACAAGAGCCTGTTTTCTGAGTTATTTCATTGTCTACTCCAAGTTTTCCTGTAAGCCCCTCCAACTCCTTTCCACAAACTCACTAAGTCCTAGAATCAAAAGTGGTAATATATAAAAAAAATCTGGTTCCTGAAAGTTTTGGTGGGAATGGGGCAAGTGTGTGGACACTGGGGAAGTGGGTGTGAGAAGAAAATTAGAGGTGACCGTTTTCTAGTGCCTGAATCAAGCAGGCTAGAGATGTTACTCTGTCATATTTTATCCTAGCACTAAAATATTCTCTACAATTTTAAAAATTGCTACAATTTTACATATTATAGATAACTCAAACTTGTGTATATTTTCAGTTATTTCCAAACCTAATCATCAAATTAGCACATACCTTTTTTAAAAAAAAAGTATAGAGTCATACCAAATGAAACTGTTCTTGAACTTGTTTACTACTGTTTAATCTCATTTTCAACCACAGCTTTTTAGATCATGGTATATGGTAGATAGGGCTATGTAAAGTTTGCCCCAATGGAGTAGACAAACAATTAGATCATAACTTAGGAAAATAATCCTACAAATAGAGATTTGACATTGTAAGAACAGCTCAGGAATCTCTCTCTCTCTCTCTCTCTCTCTCTCTCTCTCTCTCTCTCTCTCAAGTATTTCTATCTCCTCAGGCGATACTAATAAGAAGCTTAGATTCCTGTCCAAGACCAATCATCAGCAACTATGTGTGTGCGTTGTTAATTCTTTACACGAATTACAGCTCTTTATCTCCAAGGCCATTTCTTGCTCAGGCTCCACTTGTTCTTTCCTCCTCTTGTACCTTTACTCTTCAACCTTCAATTCCTGTGCCCAGGCATGAGCTACTCCACTGAAATGTGAGCAGCTCTCTTGGCATGCATGAGCAATCAAATGTCCAAAGTAAATTGATGACTAATCATGTGTCCAAGTGATCCACAGGGCTTAGGGAATTAAAAGGCTTATTCTTATGGTTAAACACTGGGAATGCCCTCTCATTCTTGTCCACTGATTTCTCTATTATCAGCTGGAAAGCCACCAGCAGATCCCTTGTTCATCTGCCAGGATGCAAACTAGCCTTTCTTTCAAGTTCCACTTTTGTTCTCAGGGTTATGAATGCTGCAGCTATTCCAAAAGGAATCTGGCTGGCACAGCTAATTGGATTTATAAGGTCATAGTTACAGTATCCCAGCATTAGCCTGCATTTTCCTGGAAATGATTATTGAACCTCATAATGTACATCATTGGGTCCTCATACCATTGTTTAAAACTCAATGGAAAGTTACTATACTGTAGATGATTAGGAAGAATGGTTCTGTAACCCATGTTTGGGGGAAACAAATGATAAAAACAAATGTTACTATTGTTGATACTTTTTTTTAATTTAATTTTTATTGATGCTTTGTGCATTTCGTACATCATTTTCCAATTCAGATCAGGCATATTTCCCTTTCTCTTCCCCCCCACCCCCACCCCATCCCAGTTCATGTCTTCTGCCTTAACTGTCGTATCTTTCTCTGTTTTTTTTCTTTTCATTTTTTTAGCTATGAGTGATAATCCATGAGTACAGGCATCCTTCATGCAAAACCAATCTGCAGGCTGTTGTGCCCAAACCCCCACAGCCCCACCATCCAGTGGGGGGTGACAGGTTGTTTGTTCAATCAAGTTGATCAAATGAGTGTCCAGACTACATCGCTGTAGTTTCACCATTCACCCCAATCGCAGTCTTTACATTCTACCACGCCCCCTCTTCCGCAGATTGTTCCCTAGGCTTAGAAAAGGGGCACAGGTGGATGAGAAGTAAAACAGTCCCCTCTCTCTGGAGCTGTTGACTTGGACTCTGGTCAATTCTGGCTGTTTCCTTTCATGGGCTGACAGTTTGTCCAGGAGTAGCCTTTCGATCCTACTGATGAAGCACAAGCAATTAGATATATAGGTATTTAAGCAGCACTAATAGTTATGGTAGGTTACTTTGGCATAGACACATATGTTTGGATGATATGTTAATCTATGAGTTACATTTTCCCCCCTTGTTAAATATGACAGGGTCTTACTGTGGCTTATAACATCTCCTAACCTGTAGAGGATGTAAGCTTGTGGCATCAGCCATGGGTTATTTCTCCAAGGAGAGAGCCAATAGCCAATTAGATTTGGGATATACAGGCACATGGCTGCCTACTTTTAAGCTTAGCAGCAATGTCAGCATTATTTCCTTCAATGAGCATAACAAAGCACTGATACTAGGTGCCATCATTCATACCATGATATTTATATGTGAGGAAAGTGAATCTCAGAAGGATGAGATAACTTGCCTAAGGTTACATACCTTGTAAACACTGAATTTGAGTTCACTCACATGCCTCTTCTGAATCAGAGCATATGTCCTTGCTTCCTCTTGGAAGTTGTCTGTCTGCACACCTACCTTCATTATGAACATCTGATTTTAATTGATTGGAAACTGAAAATACAATAGAATAAGATGTGTTTATTTTCTGACAGAGCACTGGGCTACACAGTCCTATTTTGCATATCAGCGACAATTTGGGAACCCATTATGGAAATCTGTAGATCTTTTATTGTATGTATTAAATGATCATCTATTAATGTACCATAACAAGGAAACTGATTCAAAGAAGAAAAAGGAAGTGTCATTTAATAGTGTTTAACCAGAGAAATAAGAACTGACAGGGAGCTGGGCATGGTGGTGCACGCCTTTAATCCCAGGACTCAGGAGGCAGAGGCAGGTGGATCTCTGTGAGTTCAAGGCCAGCCTGGTCTACAAAGCTAGTTCTAGGCCAGCTGGAGCTACAGGAAGACCCTGTCTCAAAAACACCAATAAAAAACCTGACAGGAACCTTCCCTCCATATATACATACACACATATATGTATGGATATTCCCACATATATATACATATACATATGCATATATGTATATATGTATATATACTTACACCAACTCATTTTACTCAATTTACAACTCAAAGTGTTATGAGAGACACTGAGACATTATAGAAAAGACACTAGCAAAGCTAATCATTCTGGATTTCCTTCTAGCCTCAAACTCATGATGCTCTTAGCTTCCTGAATATTGTGATTACAGGTGTGTACCACCACACCTTCTCTGCATTTCTTGATTGGAGATATAAAAGAATGAATAATCAGTGAAGTCTGCACAGACAAGGTAGATTGTGAAGGATGCATAAAATTGAAATTGCTCTGGGAGGAGGAAATTCCAGGTCCAGGGATGAATACAGAAGGGACAGTAAGAGTTACCCAGAAAGGCCAAAGTGGACTCATTGTTTATGGGCCAACAGGGAGGACAGCACAAATCTTTAAGAAGCATAACCCATAGATAGTCATAGGAAAAATCAGGGATCAATGAAAAAATTGCTTGCTTAATTTATTATTATTATTATTATTATTATTATAAAATAAACATTATAAAACTTATCATTTTAACCCCTTTAAAGAGTCTAATTAACTGACTATAAGTATATTTACAATATTGACAATCTACCGCCATTGTCTATTTCCAGAAATTTTTCATCTTCCAACTGGTTAAGGAACCCATTAAGCAGTCATTCCCTATTACCCTCTGTGGGAAGATCCAGTTTGAATTGGGTGCTAGTTCTCAGCTAGCACACCTCAGGGCTCCATGTGGGCATCATGGGATTTCTCTGACTCTGCCCCAAGAAGGAGCAAGTGGCCCAGGTACATGATGCTAGGTGGAGCAGCAGTATACAGTGGCGTGGGACTGGGGGTCTGTGATTGGCTCTGGGAACTGACATCATTTTGCCTATAAAAGCAAGCTGTAGCAGGTAATGAAATCTCCATTACCATCATTACAGAATTCCTGGCCATTATTTTTGCGTGTCTACATGCCAAAGCAGGCCTGAATTTTGTTCGAGTGACCAGTGGGTTGGACAATGGTCCTTTAGACCACCAACCTGGATAGCTGGTGTGGTGAAGTTAATTCTGAGTGGGCATAGGCTGAAGGTAGGCAATCAGCTATCAGCCTGAAATTCCTGTCCAGGGGCCAACAGTCTTTGGGCAGGTGGAAAAAGTGCGGCCAAGATGGGGAAACGTTCCATTTTTCCCAGGCTAAGGACCTGAGTTGGAAGTACTTCTCGGGTCAAGTTACAGAAGTAACTGACTGACCTCTACGTCGAGGGGTCAGTTCCCCACAGTGTGCACAAGGCAAGCACTGTGCTCCCCTTCCCTTAGCAGGACTGCACTGTACCTGCTCATGGCAAAGGAAGCTTCCTACAACTCTCTCTCATCAGTACCTGGCAATCACTAATTCTTTATCTTTATAAATTTATCTGCTCTGAATATGTCATGTAGCTTCATTACAGAATACATGACCTTTTGCATCTGGCTTCTTTCATAGACTGTTTTCTACATTCATCAATGTTATAATACATATTATTTTACGACCAAATAATATTTCATTATATGTATACACATTTTAAGAAATCCATTTATTTCTTGACAAACAGATGGGTCATTTCTACTTCTTGCCACTTGTGAATAAAACACCTGTGAACATTGGTTTTCATGTTCTTTTGCTTGGACATTTGTTTTTAGGTCTTTGGGTAATAGCACCTAGTTAATTGCTGGAT
This sequence comes from Rhizomys pruinosus, assembly GCA_009823505.1. Taxonomy (NCBI): domain Eukaryota; kingdom Metazoa; phylum Chordata; class Mammalia; order Rodentia; family Spalacidae; genus Rhizomys; species Rhizomys pruinosus. The sequence continues at coordinate 466,158 of VZQC01013526.1, forward strand.
CATAAAGTAACTCTATTATCTAAAGTAACTTTAATTTATTGAAGAAATATCATATTTTAATGGAAATTTACCCTGATGGCTTCAAACAAGATCTCTGAACTTTGAGCTGAACCCTGACTTTCTTACTTCCTAGCCATAAAAAAGAGACTGAGAAAAATATGAAAAACATATTTGGCAAAATGAATGATCTCTGGTGTGGTGGGGGGAGCAAGGAAGGGGGAATCGGTCTAGATTTAATTAGAAATTTTGTATGAAATGCACAAAGCTTCAATAAAAATGGCTTTGAAAAAATAAAAATAATAAAAATAAATCTTTAAAAAAATGAAAAAAAAAAAAACCCTTGAAGGTGCCAGGCATGGTAGTGCATGCCTTTAATCCCAGCACTCCAGAGGCAGAGGCAGGCAGATGTCTATGAGTTCAAGGCCAGCCTGGTCTACAGGCCAACTGGGACCAAGTGGAAACCTTGTCTCAAAAAGACCAAAAACAAAGAAAACCAACAAAAAACGATTTCCAGAATATAAAAAGCACTCAAAAAAAAAAAAAAAAAACAAGAAAGAAAAAATAATGACCCACTCAATAGATGAATAGATGGAGCAAAGAGCTGAACAGAAACTTCACAAGTGAGGAATTACAGATGGCTGAGAAACATCTTAAGAAGTGTTCAACGTTGCTAATAATTAAGGAAATGCAAATTAAAACCACTTTAAGATATCATCTTACTCCAATAAGACTGACTAGGATCAAAAAAACAAATGATACCAAGTGCTGGAGAGGTTGTGGGGAAATGGGAACACTCATCCACTACTGGTGGGAATGTACACTCATACAGCCACTATGGAAAGCAGTGTGGAGAACCCTTGGAAGACTTGGAATGAACTTGCCACCCAACCCAGCCATACCACTCCTGGGTATGTACCCACAAGTCTCATCTTACCACAGATATACATGCACAGCCATGTTTATTTCAGCTCTCTTCACAATAGCACGGAGCTGGAACCAACCCAAGTGCCCCTCAACTGATGAGTGGATAGAGAAAATGTGGTACATCTACACAATGGAGTTCTATGCAGTGGTAAAGAAAGATGACATCATGAACTTTGCAGGTAAATGGCTGGAGCTAGAAGATATCATGCTGAGTGAAGTAACACAGTCCCAGAGAAACAAATGACAAATGACATCCCTTATCTGTGGATGCTAGCACCAATTACCTAATTGTATGGCAAACTGAGCAAGGTCAATGTGATCTGAAAACAACTGTGAAATTGTGAATCCCTTAAAATATAATAAACAAATAAAAAGTGAAATATGAAAAAAGAATTGTATGAAATACAGAAAACTTCAGTAAAAATGGTTTTAAAAAGGAAAAACAAAACAGTTCATCCTCTCAGACTCAGTTTTCTCATTTGCTGAATAAGATTGTTTGAGGGATTATGTGGCATAGTACCACTAGGCACATACAAGTGGCTAACATACTGTAAACATTAGCTACATGCCAGCTACTAGAAATAACTTATACATGCCTCATCTACAATAGAGGGCAATTAACGCAGAAGGCCGCGACTGGTTGAAGTGTAAAGAAGAGACTGTAGAGTGCGTATCATGAATAGGACTCCTAATCTAAACCTCACCTGCCCAGGGCTCAGGGACCATTTCAGAAGAGTAGGGGAAAGACTGTAAGAGCCAATAGTGGTGGATGACCACAAGGAAACAGAGTCTTCCAGGCATCTGGGAACTTGCTCATATGATATTACAGCAATGGTGACAGCATGCATAATTCCCATGCAAACTCAAACCAGACCAAAAAACCAGCATGGGGCTGGGGAAATGGGCAGGAGGCCCAACCTTAGCTGAGGAATTATTGGCAGCTGATCATAGCCAGGTAAGTGAGCATTGGTCTCCTTTAAGGGCTGACCAGACTCCAGTGAATGAATTCACAATGAGGGATATTTGGGTACACAAAGTTGACTCAATAGTCCTTAACAAATAAAACAGAATGCATGAAATCTTGTAGAGGTATAGATAAGGGATGGTGTCTAAGTATAATTAAGATATAAGAAATGCAAAAATTCAACAAAAAATAATGAAAAATACAAAATTATGTAAATAAATAAAATATGATATTCAATAAAGGACCACAGTTAAGTAGAGACATGGTCCACTTAGTAACTTTTCTGCTTATCTTTCCTCCACTCCACTGTATAACGCAGGAAGGAGTTTGGAAAATACCTGTCTCCTATTCTATCTTGGTTCCATAACCCTTCAGTTTTTTTTTTTTTTTCTGTATGTGTATGAATGTACTGTCTGCATGCAGGTTTGTGCACCTGTGTCAAGCAATGCTGCAGAGGTCAGAAGAGGGTGTCAGATTCCCCTGGAACTGCAGTTCTCCTGGAATTGGAGATTCAGACGGTTCTCAGCCACCATGTGGGCGGTGGACAGAACCGGAGTCTGCTGTCAGATGTGGTCGGCTGTGCTCTTAACCGCTAGGGCCATCTCTCCAGCCGCAACTCTTAAGTTTTTAATTATTGCGTACTGTGACGTGGCATAAGCCTATTATATCATATACTATTTATATATTTCACATTTAGGTGTACATTTATAATAATGTATATGATATATTGAACTCATGATACATATATATATATATATTTATATATATATATTTACACTCTATATATATTCAGGTACATAGACACTTAAATGTACATATGCACCCATGGATTACATACACAATAATTATTCTAGTGAATACATTCTCACATATCTATGTAGCTGTTATTAAAATAGGCACTTTTCAAAAACAAGCAATGCTTTCCAAATGGTGGTGCACACATTTAATCTCTGGCATCATGAGGCAGAGGAAGGTGAATCTCTGTGATCTTGAGACCAGCTAGGTTTACATAGCGAGTTCCAGGCCAGTCAGGGCTACATAGTGAGATCCTGTCTTAAGAAGGAGGAGGTGGGGGCTGGAGAGATGGCTCAGTGGTTAAGAGCACTGGCTGCTCTTGCAGAGGACCCAGATTCAGTTTCCAGAACTCACATGGCAGCTAACAACCATTCATAACTCCAGCTCCAGGGGATCCAACACCCTCTTCTGACCTCCCTGGGCATTGTGTGACATGTGTGCACTTACATACATTCAGGTAATACACTCATACACATAAAATAAAAGTAATAAATTAAAAAAAAACATTTTAAAGAAAAGGAAGACTACTGTGCAAGCCATGAAGGGACAAAATCAATCAATGTTCCGGCCTAGCTCTAAAGTCTAATACCCACAATGATGTGCACAGCAAACCACCTCTATTGATGCTGTAATGGCACTATTAATCTAGCAGATGACTAACAGCTGTCTAAATTGGACTTAAAGCACTCTCGATAGACGGGAACTCATGGGTGCCACTGTAAATATAGCCAAATATGGCTGGATCCTAGCTATCTCTGTCATATCTCTAGGCAAATGAAATTTCTTACCATACGCTAAATATGGATCCTTGTACTTATAGATAAATCTACTATATACCACTAATCAAAGAAGCTTCTTTTTGCAACAGATGGAGACTATTACAGAGTTCCACAACTCTGGTCACACAGAAAGAACATATGTATGAGAGATGCCCAGCTGTAAGTGACACATCTACAGTCAAACCTCTAGGAACATAGCAGAACGGGGATGGGGGTGGGGTAGAGAGAATACTAATACACCCATCAAATCCACCAGCGAAGCTTCCCAATACAACCAAGAATGGTGCACACAGAAAGCCACAACTGGCTAAGTTTTAGAGAAGAAGAGACTGCAGAGTGGGTGTTCCTGGATAGGACTCCTGTATTAAACTTCACCTACCCATGGCTCGGGGACCATTGTGGAAGCAGGGGGAAGAAAAATTGTTAGAGCCAGGGTTTGTGTATGCACATAAGGAAACAGAGGCTTTCAAGCCATTGGAAACCTGTACATATGAACTTGCAGCAACAATGACATACACAAGACTCATGCCAACTCAATCAGACAAAAATCCAGCATAGGACAAAATAAATGGGCAGCAAGTCCCAACTCTAGCCAGAAACTTTTGGCAAATGATTAGTGTGCAGTGAGGGGGAGTAGATTTTTCTCTAAGGGAGTGACTCTAGATAGCCTGACTAGATTCCAGTGGGTGAACTTGCACTGAGAGACTCCTGAGTAGAAATGCTGATAGGACTTCATGTATATATATGACAGAATACCTGAAATCTGGTGGTGGTGGCTGTTGGGGAGTGGGAAGGGAGCCTAAATTTTATTAAGGTGTATTATGTGAAATGCACAAAACCTCAACAAAAATATTAAAAATGGGGGCTGGGCCGGGCGTGGTGGCGCATGCTTTTAATCCTAGCACTTGGGAGGCAGAGGCAGGCGGATCTTTGTGAGTTCAAGGCCAGCCTGGTCTACAGAGCGAGTTCAGGACAGCTGGGAGGCTTACAGGGAGACCCAAAAAATGGGGGCTGGAGAGATGGCTCAGCAGTTAAAGACACTGACTGCTCTTGCAGAGGACCCAGGTTTGATTCCCAGCACCTGAGAATGGCAGCTAACAACTGTCCAAAACTCCAGTTCCAGGGAATCCAACAGCCTCTTCTGACCTTGGGCATTGCAGGGCATGAGTGCACTTATATACATGTAAGCAATAGACTCATACATATAAAATGAAATTAAAATTAAAAACTAAATATTTTAAAATAGTAAAAATGAAAAGAAGAAAAGGAGGCAGACAAATGCAGTGTGACAGCTAACAGTATATGTTATGAATCAGAAGAGAAAGAGTAGAATCCAACTCTGATTATTGACTGTACATTGCTGGATAATTGACCTCATCTACCCTCCGAGTCTGTTTCCTCACTTATAAATATGAAATTATGAAGAACAATAATTACCTTTCCCAATTGTTTTGTGACTATTAAATGCATAGTGCAAGTCTTAGTGCTAGGCTCATAACAAACATTTCCCCCTCTGTCTGCTGTTACAGAAATTCCCATGACTTGGGCCTTGCTTGTTTTCCCACACACCACAAGCCTTCAATGACCCATGGGAATTAAAGAGCCAGGGGACTTCATCTAGACCTGAAAGAATATCACATGATCATAAATATTCTTTCCAAATGAAATGAAATTCCACCAGAACAAAAGCAGTGCAAGCCCCTGTGTAATCTCAAATGTAGCTTTTGAGTTTCCTGCTTCTGATCAGTCTCTGTTGGAAGTTATGTTTTTCTAAGAGGGATTAACTTTCCATCTGTGCAGATGTTCATTCTATGTTGACATCTGTGGTACTCTGTGCACTCAACTTGTCTTATTTGATCATCATAAGAGTTCTGTTCTGAGATATTTATTCCTAGTTTGGGCCTGCAGAACTAGTATACATCAAAAGCAAGATTTGAATGCAGATCCTTTCAATTTTGCATGCCATGCTTGCGTTAAATAATTTCTGAGATTTCCTTTTGCTCTGGGTGAAGCAGAAACCAAGAAAGGCAAAGTCGCTTGCTCAGAATTATTTGGACAGTTCGTAATAAAGCAGAGGTTGGAAAGTGGTTCCAGGAATGCCAACTTGTGGTGCTTTATGGCCTTTGAATAGCTAAAAAATGCAAGGCTTCATTGGCATAAAAAATGCTTAAAAGAGTGGAGAAAAAAAAATCTCAAAATAATTTCTACCTGTATCCTTAATTCCTTCCATTTGTCTTCCACAGGTTTTACTAAAACCCTCACCTGCTTTACCTAGTTAGAAATGAACTCATGATCCTGGTGTGCATTTCCTCTCTCCCCTGCCCCTCAAGTCAGATTTAATGTTCAGACACAGATATGCAAATGCAAGCAATCCAAGTGTGGCTTCAATTCTGGCATATTAGCAGTTACTAACCACTGCAGTCAATAGATGCATGTGTTCTCTTGGGTAGGCCTTAATGGAAAATTATTTATTCAAACATCAGTCTAGATGTTACTGTAAAGATACTCTTTACATAAAATGAATGTTTAATTTTTTTTTTTTTTAGATTTTGGACTAAGGCAGACTACTCTCTGTAATATGGGTAGGGCTCATTCAGTCATGTGAATGCCTGTAGAAAAAGAAAGTGCTCCAGAGGACCCAAAACCCATGTAAAAAAAAAAAAAAAACAAGAATACATGGACTGGAGAGTTGGCTTAGTGGTCGAGAGCACTGGCTGCTCTCGCAGAGGACCTGGATTCAGTTCCCAGCACCTATATGGCAGCTAACAACCATCCATAAGTCCAGTTCCATGGTGTGCTGGATAGCTTTAGTGTCAACTTGACACACCTGGGTTGAGGGAGCCTCAATGGGGGAATTGGCTCCATTGGACTGGCCTGTGGCCACATCTGTGGAGTGTTGTCTTGATTGTCCAGCAGTGTGGGAGGGCCTGGCCCACAATGAGTGGTGCCACCCTGGGCAAGTTGTTGTGTACTGTATAAGAGAGCAGGCTGGGCATGGGCCAGGGGAGCAAGCCAGTGATTAGCATTCCTCCGTGGCCTGTGCTTCAGCTCCTGCCTCCAGGTTCCTGCCCTGAGTTCCTGCTTTGGGCTCCCTAAATGATGAACTGTGACCCAGGAGATGTGAGCTGAATAAACCCTTTCCTCCCCAAGTTGGTGTCAGTCAGGGTGTTTGTCTCCAGCATTTCATTCACTGGTGTCCAGGTGCTCCTTACTTTCAGGCTTTCTCATTATGTAGTTTGTATGCACCGTGCATCTAAGTGGATGGATTTGGGTACTTTAGGGAAGAATCATATACTTAAAGTGTGATGAATTTGACCTATTCCCAAAGATTCAAGCTCTTTATTGGCTCCCTTTACTGGGTCCATTTACAGTTTTCTGAACATGATACAAGTTAATAATCATATTCAAGATGATATGAATATTTTCAAACTTTCACCATCTCCATGATTTCTGTGCCAGGATCAGGCCTACAAAATTAATGTGGTAATCCCCCAAAGCAGAGTCTTGGTCCCAGTTTACATTGTGTCCATACAAGTTTGGGTGCCACTTCTTTTGATAAATCTTTAATGTAGATATTCCTCAGGACTTTCACTCCAAGGAAACACTTTATGCATAGTATCATCCACAAGTCTCTATTTACCAAGGTGCAGGACTATACATATCCAGCAGTTCAACTATGTCTCCCTAGCTAGTACACAGGTATCTCAAGTTGAAAATATCTTTTATTCTAATATTTTAAAGGTTTATTTTTAAGTTTTATTTGTTCTTTACCATTTATTTTTTTGATGTGTAATTTTAATGAATTTCTGTGTATTCCATACATCTGTGTGTGTGTGTGTGTGTGTGTGTGTGTGTGTGTGTGTGTGTGTGTGTAAAGTGCCAGTTTTCTTTACAAACTAGTTACTTAAAGTTTATAGAGTTTTCAGGAAACAGCGACAAAGGCTAATTTCTTTAAACTGCCTTGTGGTAATAATTGATGCTTAATTCGGCACTTGAGGATCACCCCACAGCCTGGACAGCTGCTGTGTGCTGAGGAAGTCGCAGCTGGCCAGCCTACTTGCAAACATCAATAGGCCAAGATCTTCCCTATAAATCCAAATAGTTTTTTTTAACATCCTTTTTTTGTTGTTGTTCTAGGTGGCACTCAGTATTAACAGGATTGATTTTGGGGTAGCTACACAGTTTTACAGATGATGAATTTAATATCAATTTATGGTGTAGCCGGTTGATTCATTTTTGCTGATTTTTTTAATGATAAGGGGAGATGAATCAGCAAGGTGAGAGCTCATGTTCAATTTACTTAGAAGTCAGCATCCCAGGTGAAAGAATTCTCTGTCAGACTTGACATCACTTCAGCCTACTCTCTTCTCAAAGAAGTTGGTCTTCCCCTTCCAGTGCAATATTTTCCATGAAAGTCAAATGGATTTTCTACTCTGAAAATCTTGTTAAAGCCCAGCTCAAGGATAACCCTGTCTACCCTAAATTCAGATGTACTGCTTCACTAAAGTGCAGTTCATTCCAATGAGCTTCACAGGTAAGACCTCTTTGAGGAATTTATGGTTTAGCCTAACAGCATTGGTAATTTTTTTTCATGATCAAGGTCTTTTATGTTTATTAAAACAAAGATTTTATCTATTCCAAATTATATGATTTTAGTATTTTACTTTGTTGTTGACTTTTCTTTTTTAATGAATTTTTGTGTGTTTCACACAGAACATCTCCATCTTTATCACTTTTATACACTGTTCCCCATTGGCACCCCACTACAGTCCCCCTCACTGAAATTCATACACTGTGTCATTTTTGCTAAGGCCTATTATTTCAAGTTAGTGTCTCTAATGTTGACATCTGATTACTGCTAGGTGAGGAAGAGCTGATCTTCTTAAAGTGAGGTAATTATTCCTTCTACTCTCTGCCCTGATGGTTTGTGTACAAAGTGCTTGAACATCAGATGGGCAAAGTCACAGTGCAAACCCCTCATCTCTGCTAATAAGCTGCAGCTGGTCAGAGATGGTGGCAAGCAGGACACAGACAGAGACCATGGCGTAGACTGAGGAGAGCAGCAGCCCAAGCCAAGAGCACAGCATTTCATATATCTTAATCATATTCAGAGCTCCTCCCCTATCTGCAACAAGTCAATTTTGTGTACAAAGATGTCCCTCAATATCAGTTCATCCACTGGAGTCTGTTCAGCCTGTCTAGCTTATCACTTTAAAGAAGATAGTCTCTCCCTCTCCCAGCAGTAATCAGCTGTCAATAATTCATCCGCTAAGGTTGGGGCCTCCTGCCTATTTCCCAAATTCTGTGCTCATTTTTATCTGATGCAGTTTGCATGGGACTTGTACATGCTGTCACCATTGCTGTTAGTTCATATAATTTATTTTTTTTAAGAATTTTATATATGAGTACTGTGTATATATTATTTCCAGCTTCTCTCTTTCCCCTGCAACTCTTCCTGTTACTACTAAACTCTTTCCACATCCCCCCCACTCCCTGCTCAACTTCCTGACCTCTTTAATTGTTGATGGTACATATATAAACAAGCTACTGAGTCCATTTAGTGTTGCTCCTACGTACATGTGTTGAAGGCTGACCACTTGATTTTGGTAACTTATAAGCTAGCTCGTCTCTGGAGAAAATTGATTCTCCCTCTCTCAACAACCATTGATTGACTGTGACTCTTCATCTATAGGTTTGGAACCTTGTAAAATTGCCCCCATCTACATTAGCATGTAAATTGGTGCTGTTGTTGGGAAGGTTTTGTTTAGGTAACCATTCTTTTGAACTTTCATGGGTGAATCTTCCTTGCCTTGTCTAGAAGACACTATCTAACAGTTGGCATGCTGGTCCTCTGACTCATAATCTCTTTGCCCCATCTTCTACAGTGTTTCCTGAGCCTTAGGTGTAAGGGTTACATTTAGATGTATCAGTCGGGTATGGTTATTTCATGGTCACTTATTCTCTGCATTTTAACCAGTTGTGGATCTCTTTAGTAGCTGCTGTCTGCTTTGATTAGTGGTGGAAGCTACACTTATCTGTGAGTATAATGATAATTATTTGGAATACAATTAGTAATTATATTGGTTATTGGGAGAATGGTAGTACTCGTCTCTCCTCTATGGTGACAACCTCTCCAACCATGTGTATTTGACTAAGTTTACAGTACCAGGCATAAATTCTTTCCTATTGAGTGGGCTTTAAGTCCAAGTATACAATTGATGGTTACTCTCAAGATAAATGTGACATTATTGTGCCTTTAGGGATCTCTTGCTGGGATGGTCATTTTTGTGATTCATAGGCTACACAGCTGGGTAGTACTACTGATTGCTTTTCTCCCTTGGTAGCTTCCATAGTACCTTCTGACACTATAAGGGCTAGTCCTCAGGGAAGAGGCTTCCAAGTCAGTTCCAGTTCAGTCCTCCAAGTCTAATGCTTGAAGTGTGTGGTATCTTCAGCAATAGGGTCTTATCTTCAGGTTCTTAGAGTCATCCAAGGTCAATGGCAACATACTATACTGTTTTGGTGTGTAGATGCAACATACTATATCGTATTGTGTGTGTAGATGCAGGCATATCACAGGGAAGAAGGGAGACAGGGAAGGAGGGAGAATGAAGAAAAGAGCATAGGTTTCTTAAAATATGTTGAATTTAAAGCCAGGCATGGTGGTTCATGACTGTAATCCCAACATTTCAGAGGCTGAAGTAGGAGGATCACTGCGAGTTTCAGGCCAACATAAGCTACATAGTGAGTTCCAGGGCAACTTGGGCTACACATAATGATACTCTCTGAATTTCAAGAAAAAATTTACACTAAGTGGACTCAGTAAGTTAAAGACAGAGTATATTACATTGGGAGGTTAAAGTGTTGGAAGAGTTGGAGCGGAGGGACTGACGGTGAATTTGATAAAAAAATTTTTATAAATGTATGAAATTCTCAGTAAATTTTTAAAAAGATATATAGGAGCAGGAAAGGATGTTCTGCAAAGGACTCCATTTTCTCAGAAATTAAGGCCAACATTGGCGTGCAGGACCTCATAAAGCTAAAAAAAACTGTACAGTTAAGGAAGCAATCAGTTGAGTCAAGAGGCCAACAGAGTGGGAGAGAATCTTTAGCAGCTATACATCTGATAGGTGACTCATATCCAGAATATACAAAGAAATCAAATGACAACTCAAAATGGGCTATGGATTTGAACAAAGTTTTCAAAAGAAGAAAGAAATGTCTAAAATATTTTAAATTACTCAAAATCCTTAGCAATCAGCAAAATGAAAATTAAAACTACTTTGAAATTTTATCTTTTGTTTTCTGGTCTTTTCGAGACAGGGTCTCCCTGTAGCCCCAGGATGTCCTGGAACTCACTCTGTAGACCAGGCTGGCCTTGAACTCACAAAGATCCACCTGCCTCTGCCTCCCGAGTGCTAGGATTAAAGGCGTGCACCACAACACCCATCGAGATTTCATCTTATTTCACTCAGAATGGCTCTTATCAAGAAAACAACTGACAACAAATGCTAAAGAGAATGTGGAGTAAGGGGAATGCTCATTCACTGCTGGTGGTACTGGAAGCTGGTGAAGCCACTATGGAAATCAGTGTGGAGAATTGGAAAACTAAAAGTAGATCTTCCATATGACCCATTTATACTATTTCTTGATAAGTACCCAAAGTACTCCGTATCCTACTATGGAGATACTTGCTTAGCCATGTTTATTGCTTCTGTTTTCACAATAGCTAGAAAGTGGAAACAACCTAAATGTCCTTCAGCTAATGAATGGATAATAAAAATGTGGCACATTTAAATAATGGAATTCTATTCAGCTGTAAGGAAAATGAAATCATGAAATTTGCAGATAAATGAATGGAACTAAAAACCATTATACTGAGTGAGGTAACTTAGACCCCAAAGTACAAATGCATCACATTTTCTCTTATTAGTAGATCTTAGCTCCAAGTGTTTAGAAGTGAGTATTATAACCTTCGGTAACCATAAGAATCATGGAAGTAGGAAGAGAACCTAAGTGGAGGTGAAAAAAGACCTCTAGAGAAGGGGAATAGTAGGACACAGGTGCTGTTAAGTGGGGGACTTTAACTGATAATGATGAGGTACAATAATGCAGAAGAAGAGGCAAGGAGAGAGAAATAATACCAAGGATGTCTGAAAAAAGCACAGGAAAACATATTATTTTATAAGCTTACTTAATAGTACATATGTGTGTATATATGTATAAAACTATGGGTCTATATATTTCAGACAAAGTTAGGAAAGTCTGTAGAAATGCTTAATTCCACTAACTTTGCTTAAAACCATTTTAAAATATAGTTTATTTTTAAATTTTATTTATTTTTGTATGTGTATGAATGTACTGTCTGCATGTAAGGTTTGTGCACCCGTGTTGTGCAATGGCAGTGGAGATCAGAAGAGGGCGTCGGATTCCCCTGGAACTGGAGTTAAAGACTGTTCTTAGCTGCCATGTGGGTGCTGGGGATCGAACCTGGGTCCTCTGCAAGAGCAGTCGGTACTCTTAACCGCTAGGCTATCTCTCCAGCCCCTAGTTTATTTTTTAACATCTAACAAAAATGGCTAGTATAAGAGAGCTTCAACTGTTTTACGAATGATTATTTCATAAGCTAAGTGTTGGGTACATTGGAATTGATTACATTATTTGTTTGTGTTCATATGAGAAATACTTCATGGTAATCAATAAAACCCAATATTTGATTTTAAAACAGACTGGCGTGTGTGGGTGTGTAGAGTACAACATTATGAGCTCATGATGTCATTAACATTTTAAGCACCTCATTTTCACAGTTATTATTAACGCTCAAATTATCATTTTGTAGTTTTTATTTTTATTTTATGTGATTTGCCGGCCTATATGTAAGTTCATACTCACCACGCTATGACCACAGAGGCCAGAAGAGGGTATCTGAAACTGGAGTTACAGATGGTTGTTTGCCACCTTCTGGGTGCTGGGAACGAAACTGGGTCCTCTGCAAGAGCAGCTGTTCCACCATATCCAGTCCAATATCTGCTTTTTAATGTTCTAGAATTCCATGAGTTGAAATTCAAAATATATATTCTTTCTTTCCAAGCTCTTTTTATTCAATTTAGTTATTTCAATATTTATTCATGATGTTGTATGTACTTAAAATCCTTTGTGAAATTTGTGGTTGAAATATTTTCTCTGAGTTTTACATTCTCTAAAAATACCTTCTATATTAGTTACTTTTCTCGCTGCTGTAGCCAAATCCTTAACAAGAAGTAATTTAAGGGAGGAAGGATTTTTGGCTCACAATTTGAGCATACAGTGTATCATGATGAGGAAGTAATGGTTGGAGCTACATGAGGTACCTAGTCACATTATGTCTGCAGGCAGAAAACAGATAAGTGAACATTTTCTCCTTTTCATTCACTTCATATCCCAAGAGATTTGTGGTCCACATTTCAGGGGAGCTCTTTCCTCCTCAGTTTAACCTTTGTGGAAATGCCCTCAAAGAAACATCCAGAAGTGTTTCCATGGTTATTCTAAACCTACTCATACTGATAACAAAGATACATTATCATATTTGCTACAAGTGTTTTTGTAACTGGATAATGTCCAAGTCCTCAATTTCTCTCATGTATCATTTTTAGTGTTCCATGTAAAACATCTTTGCCTAATTTAGGAGTACAATTAATTTTCCTGATTTTTCTACTGAAAACTTTAAGGTTTTATGCTTACATTTAGATATGTGATCTATGTTGTATTAAGTTTTGAATATAGCATGAGGTGCAGGTCAAAATTCACCCCTGTGGAGGCTGGAAAGATGGTTCAGTGGTTAAGAGCACTGGCTACTCTTGCAGAGGACTTGGGTTCAATTCTCAGTACCCACATGGTGGGTAACAACCATCTATAACTTCAGTTCTAATGGATCCAAGCCCACTTCTGTCCTCCAGTGGAACTGAACACATATATTGCATTTACATACAAGCAGGCAAAGCATTCATACACATAAGTCAACTAATTATTTGTTTATTTGGTATATGGCTATCCGGTTGTTCCAGCACCATTTGTTAAATAATCCCTTCTCTTCTAAATTGCCTTCCCTTTATCAAAATCAATCACCAACTTATCTGCTGGATGTTTCTGGATTCTTTTCAGTTTCACTGATATTTTTGTTTGTCTTTAGACTAGAAATGTTATTATGGTATGAATCTGAAATGTCCCCTGAAAGTTCATGTGTTGAAGGCTTGGTTGCCAGCTGATGAGCTTTGGGAAATGATTCAATCCTGAGAGATCTCTAACACATAGAGATAAAATTTAGTTTTGTAATTGGTCTTATACAACACAGTATTACTAAACCCACTGGTGGTTTAATCCATTAATGGATTAATAATATGTTGGCATTGAGAGGTTGTAAAAAATAGGGGAGGTTTGGCCTAGTTCGAGGAGGTAAGTCAATAGGTCTCTCTCTCTCTCTCTCTCTCTCTCTCTCTCTCTCTCTCTTGCTCTCACTCTCTCCCTCTCTCTTGCTCTCTCACCCTCTCTCCTTTATTCCTTCTCTCCCTCCCTCCCTCCCTCCCTCTCCCTCCCTCCCTCTCTCTCCCTTCCTCCCTCTCTCTCCCTCCTTCTTTAGGTGTGATAAAATAAACAGCTTTGTTCCACCACACGCTTTCCTCCCTGATGCTCTGCCTCAGTACAAGCTTACGGTGATGGAGAAAGGCGACCGTGGAGTAAAATATCTAAAGCTGTGAGCCAAAATAAAACTTACTTCCTTTAAATTGCTTTTCTTAGTATTTTATCATAGTCATAAAACCTTGAATAGCACAGACATCATTGTGGCTATAACTCTGTAACGTCTTGTAAGTTCCAAAGCTTTCCCCTTTTGTTCTACTTTACTTTGTATTGTGGTGATAAATACCATGACCAAAAGCAACATGGGGTGGAAAAGGGTTATTTCATCCTCCTCTTCCATATGACAGCCCGTCACTGAGGGAAATCAGGGCAGGAACTCAAGGCAGGAAACTGGAGGCAGGAAGTGAAGCAAAGATCATTAACGAACGCTACTTACTGGTTTATTCTTCTAATCTGTGCTCATCCTGCTTTCTTATACAGCCCAGGACCACCTGCCCACGGGTTGTACAATCCATTGTGGGGATAAGCCCTCCAACATCACTCAATAATCAAGAAAATGCCTCACAGTCATGCCCTCAGGTCAATCAGCTAGAAACAATTCCCCCAATTTAGGTTCTTTCTTTACAGGTGTGTCAAGTTGACATATGCATCACTTATTAAAACATAACCTTTCCATTTCTTGTCCGTAAGATCTCATGTTCACAATAACATCACAAAACAAAGCACAATGCAACTTAAAAGTCCTTAAAACTGTCAGTACTTTAAAACTCAATGTCTCTTTCAAATAATATATACTATCTTAACTGTGAGCTCCTGTAACATAAACATGAGTTAAATGCTTCATACTCCAGGAAGAAAGAGCAAGGGTAACAATCAAATCAAAGCAAAACCAAAAGACAAAAATCATCAGTGTAAACATCTCAGTGTCTGATGTCTGGAATTCACTTACGATTTGTACAAAAAAAACTTGTGGACTTCACTTATCTGGCTCTGCCATACACAGCACACACACACACACACACACACACACACACACACGCACACACACACAGCTTTTCTCATAGGCTTGGGCTGGCTCCACTTCACACCTGCCAATGCCTTTGGTGGTCATCCCATGATTCTGGCACCTCTAATATTCTTGGATCTCCATTACAACTAAGGCTTCACCAGTGCCTCATACAGCACCAAGCTTTAGACCCCTTCAGTTCTGGAGTATCCAGTGCACCTGAAGCTGCACCTTCACCAATGGTCTCTCCTAGCCTCACAAGGTGGCAATACTCAGATTCTCTACATGACACCTTCAATTCTGAAGATTTCATCACTCAAATCCAGCAAGACATGAGAGCCTCTTGCACATTACCCAGTTCTGCTTCTAGCTTGGGATGCGGACTTGACCCCCAGTGAAACACAAATTCTGTGTGCTGACCCTGTGAAAATATTTGGCAAAAGATTTTACCGAAATGATGCTTGTCACTTAATCATAGCTGATTTTTTTTGTGTGTGTTTTTAACACAGAGTCTCCCTGTAGATGCAGCTGGCCTGAAACTCACTTTGTAGACAGAGCAGCCTGGACTTGAACTCACCTGCCTCTGCCTCTGCCTCCTTCCCAAGGGCTGGGATTAAAGGCATGTGTCACCATGCCCAGCTCACAGCTGTTTCTTCTTTC
Organism: Rhizomys pruinosus; assembly: GCA_009823505.1. Taxonomy (NCBI): domain Eukaryota; kingdom Metazoa; phylum Chordata; class Mammalia; order Rodentia; family Spalacidae; genus Rhizomys; species Rhizomys pruinosus. The sequence goes on from VZQC01013526.1 coordinate 481,900, forward strand.
TTTCTTTCTTTCTTTCTTTCTTTCTTTCTTTCTTTCTTTCTTTCTTTCTTTCTTTCTTTCTTTCTTTCTTCTTCTTCTTCTTCTTCTTCTTCTTCTTCTCTTCTTCAAAGCCAATTTTTATTGAAACTTTGTACATTTCATACAAAATTTCCAATCAAGTCTACACCTACTCCCCATTCCTTGTGCCCCCACCCCACCACAGCTCATGCATTCTGCCAAACATGTTTTTCATCTTTGTCTCAGTCTCTTTTAAAACTTTAGATGCAGAAGTTTACTGTTTTGAGCAGAAGTTCATCGTTTCAGTCAGTTCTTTGACACAGTCTTTGTTGTTGTTGTTGTTGTTCTTTCCAATCTGTATCACTCCAAAATATGCATATATGCATGCCACATGATTTTTAAGCCCAAATGACCAACATAAAATATTCCATTAAAGATGAAAAGGTTTCACTTCCACAAATTCTTAATTTAAATATATCACATGAACATCCAAGATATTCTTCACTTCCCTGTGAAAATTCATCAGGCTTCCATCGTCCACATTTCTTTCAAAATAACTGTCCCAGGCTCCAAAGCAACAGCTCTTTAAGCTATGACAGCACTCAAAAGCTTTTGCAGCCCAATGCTCAAAACTTCCACAATCCTCCCCCCAAACACCAATAGGCTACACACCCATACTAATTTCTGTCTCAGTTAATTTCTATTGCTGTGATAAACACTCTAACCCAACCTAACTTGGGGGAGGAAACTGTTCATTTAGCTTCCATGTCCTATCCACCTTTATCATTGAGGGCAGCCAGGGCAGGAATCTGGAGATAGGAACTAGAGCCATGAAACGATGTTTCTTACTGGCTTGGTCTGCTTGCCTAGTGGTCTAGTCCACTTCCTACCCTACTTTTCAGGACAGATTTTAACTCTCCTAAGGCTCCATCCCAGTTTTCCCAGAAAACTCAGCTGTTCTCCAAGCCCTCCAATGGCCCAGCCTCCCTGGGGTTCTCATTGAAAAAACATTTGGCTCCCAATTCTGTCCAAAGGAAACAACGCTAGAACCATTTTAAGATCTCCCAACCTAGGGAGAGTTGGAAGGGCAATTTCTACTCCCCAGCTGTCTTCTGTCCTACAGACCTAAGCACAATCCACGGTCCTTCCATCCACCAGTCATATCCACAAACAATCCTGGAAAATCCTGCAAAAGAGCAACAACAGCAAGGACAAAAAAATACAACCCAACCAAACAAAATAACCAAAGGCTTTTCTAAAGGTCAAAAGTCAACAGGCACCTAATTCTCCAAAGAGTTTTCCTGGAAGCTTTAGGGTTCCCTTCCGTGGGTCAGGGAAATGAATGAGAAGTGGTGTCAGTTGGTTCACCTGAACCAGTTCCCACGCTCTCAGCAGAGGCCAGCAGAACTCCTCCTCGTGCCTCTGCTGTTGCCTTGCGCATGTGCCAGCCACCGGACACCAGGGCCAGGCAGGGTGGGGGCAGGTTCCCAGGAGCTGGCGGGTGCCAGTGAGAGGGCCCCATGCCTGCACTGGAAAGGTTGCGCAAACCGACCCTGCTCCCTAGAGCTCGGCTGGAAGGAGAAGCGGCTTCTGAGGGCACTCTGTTGCCAGCTCCTGTGTGCCTGCTGGCAGAAATGCGAGCAGCCTTCTGACTTGGGCCATACCTAGCAGCTCGCGGGAAGGCCTCTCATGGCCCATCTGGGAGAGCTGATGATTCTGCAGGCCAAGCCATCTTCCCGGGGTAGTACCACTCACAATGGGCTGGACCCTTCACCATCACTCAACAGTCAAGAAAATGCCTCACAGACATGGCCCCAGGCCAATAAAATAGAAACGATTCCCCAGTTGAGGTTCTATCTTCCCAGGGATGTCAGGTTCACAAATAAAACTACCCAGCATATCCCCAAAGTAGATTTGGATATACTTAGGACTTTGCATTTTCACATACATTTTCCAATTCCATCAAATCTATCATGATCACTTGGTGCGAATAAATATTTTAATCCTGCCTTTACATTTACATACATCTTTTTTTCAGCATAACAGTTCTCACTATTACAGAAACTGCACATCTTTGTCAGATTAATCACATGTTTAATGCTACTACCACATATTTAATGCTACTACATAAATATATTTTTCATTTTAATTTCCAATTGTCAGTATCAGAATGACCATTGTTTTCGTAGTTTATATTATACAACCAAATATTACTAAAGTTACCCATTCTAGTACGTCTTCTTATACGTTTCAGACTTTTTTTTCTGTAAATCACGTTATCTGTGAATAAATACATTGGTACTTCATGCTTCCAAATGTGAATCTCCCTTTTCTGCACGCTTTGTAGCACTGAGTAAAACCAGAAAAACATTGAATAAAATGGAACTGTAGATGCCTTTACCTTCCTCTTGGTCCAACAACAAAAACATTAAAGGCTTTCCTCTCTGGGAAAAATGTTACTTGTAAATTTTCGTTATTGATATTTTGCTTTGTTTAATTTTGCTTTACTTCGTTCTGTAGATAGATTTTAGCAGGATGAAATAGTAGTTTCCTTTGATTTCTTGTGTTGTTCTCAGTTTCTTTCAAGAAAACACAATGGAGTTTTTCAAGTTTACATCAATTTATATTTCAAACAATCACATGTAATTCTTTCTTTAGTTTATTTTTAATCTTTGATATGATTAAATACATTGATTGTTTGGGAATTGTTAAAGCAAATTATAATACATGACCCTAATGTTCTATCATGGTTATATGTTGTTGAAATCAAGAATTAATTTGTTAATAAATTTATTGATTTTTTTAAGAATTTTATATAATGAATTTGATCATATTCAACTTTCTTCCCCAAATCAACTCCCACCTTGCTACCCACTCCAAATTCATGTCCTGTTATTAATTTTAAGGCCTACCAAGCATAATTTCCTTCACCAATGTTCTAGGGTCCATCCCCTGGAGCCTGCTCAACTGACCCAGCATCACACTTTTAAAGAAAATTGACTCTCACTCTCCCAGCAGTTATTAATTGCCAATAGATCCTCAGCTAAGGTTGCAACTTCTTGGCCCACTTCTCAGCCTCTATACTGGGATTTTGTCTGCTTTGAGCTTGCATAAATCTTTTTGCATTTGTCACAATTGCTGTGACTTTATACATGCAACTGACCTGCTGTCTGGAAATACTGCTTCCTTGTATTCATCCACCATCCCTGGCTCTTATAATCTTTCTGTCCTTTTTTCTGCAATGAGCTTCGAACCTTGGCAGGAGATGGTACGATATAAGTGTTCCATTTAGGGATGAGCACTCTGCAGTCTATTATTCTCTGCAAATTGGCCACTTGTGTGTCTCTGTGTTAGTCAGCATCTGCTGCAAAAAGAAACTTCTCTGCTGAGAATTGAGAGATTCTCTAATATATAAAAATGACAATAAATAAATAGCACTCAAGTTAATATCATGTCACTTGATCATTATTATAGAAATACATTCTCTCCTATGGCTTGTGACCTGTCTATTCATAGGGTCTTGGGTACAGTAATCATGTCAGGTGCAGGCTTCATTTTGTGAATTGAGTCTTTATTTGAATCAGAAGGTGGTTGATTATTCCCATAAAATTTATGCCAGTATCGCACCAGTGGGCATATTTTGCCGGGCCAGTAATTATTTTAGCTCATAGGGTTCCTACCTGAATAAGGTTGATGATTATTTTTTGCCTCCGGTAGCATTCTTAGCACTTTCCAGCACTGTAAAAGCTAGCAAGTAGAGATGAGGTTTCAAGGTCAGTACCAGCTTGATTTCTCCATATTCGTTCTATGGCTCAGGTATGTAGGTTCTTCAGCAATAGGTTCTGGTCAGTAACCAAGAGCAATAGCAATAGCCAGTACTGTTTGAGAGTCTGTGGGATGCCCCTGGTCAACAACTCCAAACGAGAGTGTCCATTACTGGCACTGGGCTTTTTATTTGCTAGCCTGTGGTGTCTGGTAGAGGCATTGCCTGTTCCTCTTAAAAGGTAACTCCATGTAAACTCTTTTTTTATTTTATTTATTTTTATGAGTATGAATGTACTGTCCGCATGTAGGTTTGTGCACCCGTGTCGTGCAATGCCGTGGAGGTCAGAAGAGGGTGTCGGATTCCCCTGGAACTGGAGTTCTCTTGGAATTGGAGTTACAGACGGTTCTCAGCAGCCATGTGGGTGCTGGGGATCGAACCCAGGTCCTCTGCAAGATCAATCGGCTCTCTTAACCGCTAGGCCATCTCTCCAACCCTGTAAACTCTTTTTATATTGCATATGTATATATTTTAAGAAGTTTCTATAGTAGTAGTCTTGCATATGACTATGACTTTTTCAAAAGACCTCTAGTGTTAGTTATCCTTTTGCATACTTGCCTTAGACCCTTACACCCCCCACGTTTCTAACCTTTTCTATTCCATCATTTCCCTTTACTCCTCTGTATCGCTCTACTCCATCCTGTCTCCTACCATGAAGAACCCTACCTCTTACTAGTTTTCTGACCTCTATGTACTTTGCAATTGAAACCCCCATATCTAAAGATCCAAAGCTAGAATTCACTTAGGAAAGAGAACATGCGATGTTTATATGTCTTTCTGGATTTAAGTTACCTCACCTAGGAAGATTGTTTCCAGTTCCACCCATTTACCTGCAAATTACTTAATTTCTTTTTTCTTAAAAGCTGAATGATAGGGGGAGGGGACCTAAATAAGATTAGAATGTATTGTGTGAAATGCACAAAAATCCAATAAAAATGTACAGAAAGCAATGCTAATAAAATACTTTTGAATAGAAAAAAATGCTGAATGGTGGTCCATTGTGTAAATGTGTCATATTTTCACTATCCATTCATCAGATGAAGGACATCTTGGTTGTTTCCATTTCCTGGCTATTGTGAATATAGTAGCAATAAACATTGATGAACAGGTATCTCTGTAGTAGGATATAAAATTCTTTGGGTATATGCCCAAAAGTGGTATGGGTGAATCATATAGTAGATCTGTTTTTAACTTTTTGAAGACTATCCACACTGATTTCCATCTATCATGCACCAGTTTGCACTCCCATCTTGTGTTCCTCTTTCACACACACTTGCCAGTATTTGTCACTAATTTTTTTTTTATCTTAGCCATTCTGACTGGGGTAAGATGAAATCTCAAAGTAATTTTAATTTGCGTTTTCCTGATTTCTAAACATATTGAACATTTAGAAAATATTTCTTAACTATTTGTTTTTGATTAATGTTTCATTTTTTTAGTTCATTGTGTATTCTAGATACTAACACTCTGTCAGGTGTAGAGCTGATAAGATTCTTCCCATTCTGTAGGGGAATATATATCTTCAAATAATGATGTACTTTAGTATAAAGCTTTTAGTTTTATGAAAGCCTATTTGTCAGGTTTTTTTTTTTTTTATCTTAAGGCCTGCACTATGCGATCCCATTCAGTAAGTATGTTCCTGTGCCTTTAAATTCAAATGTATTCCCTATTTTTCTCCTCCATCAAATGCACAGGTATCATATCTTGTGTTGAGTTCCTTGATCTATTTGGAATAGACTTTCATATATGGTGAGAGACCATCATCTTAGAAATAGCTTCATCATGTCCTACAGATTTTGGTATGCTGTGTTTTCATTTTCATTCATTTCTAAGAATTTAATTTCCTTTTTGATTTCTTCATTGACCCAATTTTCATTCAGTACTATGTTGTTTAATTTCCAGAAACTTGTGTACTTTTTGCCACTTCTATTGTTACTAATAACCATCTCTATTTCTTTGTGATCAGAGGGAACACAGGACATTATTTGACTTTTATTAAATTTGTTGAAACTCGCTTTGTGTCCTAATATGTGGTCCATTTTGGAGAAAGTTCCACAGACTGCTGAGAAGAATGTGTATTTAGTGTTTTCGCGAAATATTCTGTAAATTTCTATTAGGTGCATTTGATTTATGATGTCATTTAATTCCAGGGTTTCTATCTTGAATTTTTGCCTGAATGATCCATCTATTGGTAAGAGTGCAATCTTGAAGTCATCCAGTATCTTTGTGTTGAAGTCAATATGTGATTTTAGATCTAATATTGCTTCTTTTATGAAATTGGGTGCCCCTGTGTTTGGTGCATATAAATTTAGCATTGGAGTTTTCCTTTCATGCGGATGAAATGTCTTTCCCTATCTCTTCTGAATAGTTTTAGTTTGAAGTCTATTTTGTCAAATATTGGAACAGCTGCACTTGCTTATTTAGTTGAAATTGCTTGGAATACCTTTCTCCATCCCTTTACCTTAAGGTGGTATCAATCATCAATGGTGAAATGTGTTTCTTGGAGGCAGCAAAAAGATGGAACTTGTTTTCTAATATAGTCAGTGTCTTTTTATTGGAGAATTGAGACTATTAATTTTGTACATTATGATTGACTGATGCTTTTTAATGCCTATTATTTTGTTGTGGTTTTGTTTTCCTTGTTTAGAAAACCGTTCTACAATTATTTGTTTTTCCCTTGTGCCTTCTTGCATGTATTTAATATTCTCTCTCTCTCTCTTTTTTTTTTTTTTTTGGTCTTTTCGAGACAGGGTCTCCCTGTAGCTCCAGCTGTCCTTGAATTCACTCTGTAGACCAGGCTGGCCTTGAACTCACAAAGATCCATTTGCCTCTGCCTCCCAAGTGCTAGGATTAAAGGCATGCGCCACCATGCCCATCTTAGTATTCTCTTTAGATTAAAATATTCCTTCTTGTATCTTCTAAAGACTGGTACATAAATTCTTAAATTTGTTTTTATCATGGAAAGTTTTGTTTGCTTTCCCCTCTATTACAAACATTTGCTTTGGTGTATATAATAGCCTGGTTTGGTATGTAGTCTTTAATAATTTGTAGAAGATCTATTCATGCTCTCCTGGCTTTCAAAGTGTCCATTGAAAAGTCAGGTGCAATTCTGATGGGCCTGAGTCTATATGTGATGTTTGTCTTTCTTGCAGCCTTCAATATATTCTATTTGTTCTGTACATTTACTGATTTGATAATCATGTGATGTAGGGATTTTCATTTCTGGCCCTATCTATTTGGTGTTCTAGATGCCTTTTGCATTGTGCTAAGCTTATGTTTCCTTAGATTTGGGTTGTTTTCCTCTTATAATTTTCTGTTGAAAATATATTGTGAACCTTTGTCCTTGTTAGCTTTCTACTGTTGTGAGAAAACACTGACGAAAACTGTCTTGGGAAGCAAGGGGGTTATTTGGCTTACATGTTGTAATCACAGTTCATCATTAAGGAAAGCCAAGCCAGAAACTCAAGACAGAAACTTGGAGGCAGAAGCTGAACAGAGACGAAGGAGTTCTGCTTTGCTTCTCTGGCCTGTGCTGAGCCGGCTTTCTTATACAATTTATGCCTACCTACCTAGTGGGTGGCACCACCTATATTGAGCTGGGCCAACTCACATCACTCAAAAATCAAGACATGCCCAAGACATGCACATAGGCCAATCTGATGGAAGACATTCCCCAATTGTAGTTCTTTCTTCTCAAGTGTGTCAAGTTGACAACAAAAGTCAACTATGAAAGCCTTGGGCCTAGGTTTCTTCTTCTATAACCTGTGATTTGTAGGTTTGTTTTTACTTATTTAATTTTTTATGTGTATGAATGTACTGTCTGCATGTAGGTTTGTGCACCTGTGTCGTGCAATGCCGTGGAGGTCAGAAGAAGGTGTTGGATTCCCCTGGAACTGGAGTTCTCCTGGAATTGGAGTTACACATGGTTCTCAGTCACCATGTGGGTGCTGGGGATCAAACCCGGGTCCTCTTCAAGAGCGGTCGGTTCTCTTAACCGCTAGGCCATCCCTCCAGCCCTGTAGGTTTCTTTTTATAGTGTCCCACAGTTCCTCCCACACAGTTTATTTGCTTTTTTGGTTACATTTAGCATTTTCTTTGACCAAGTGATCCAGTTCCTTTCTACTTTGTCTTCTGGGCTTGATAGTCTGTCTTCCACTTTCTTCATTGTATTGGTGAAGCTTTCTACTAAGTTTTTATTTTACTAAGTTTCTCATTTCAAATTGTAATTCAGTTTTGATTCTCCTCAAAAATTCTATTTCTTTATTATGTTCTATTTTCAGATCTTGGGTTGTTTTCTTAATTTCATTCAGCTGTTTGTGTTTTCATGGTATTAATTCCAGAATTTGTTCATGTCATGTTTGAACATACTTATAATAACTATTTTGAAATCCTTGTCTTGTTGGACTAACTAAGTACCTCTTAGGGGACATAACAGTGCATAAACACATTTCTGGAGGAGATGCAGTGTCTTGGTTATTCATAATGTTTATCTTTTTGTGATGAGACCTAGCCATCTAGAGTTAGGACTCTGGTGGTGTTTCATGCTATAGGTCTCATCTTTGTTGAGCAAGGATTTGGATATTTGTTTGCTGTTAGTTACCTCAACATGTCAGGTGATGAATCAGTTGAATGGTGCTTGTTATTCAATATTAGGGTAACTTTGTGTTAATGCATGAATGAGGTGTCAGACATATTCCCCACACAGCCGGAGTTATGTGACCTGAGCCCAGGAACAAATCTTCTACAGAGTTAATAGATTCTCACTTCCAGTCTTCAGAAGTCTGTGGAATGTTCCCACAGTCCTAGAAGTGGTCCTTTGATGCCAGAGGCTGAGTCTACAATTGGAATGAGCAGTATTCCTTGAAGGCCAAGGATTGGATGTTACACTGACCTCGGGTGGAAGTGGTTGGGTGAAGGTTGCGTCTCAAGTCTCAGGATCCCTCATGATCTCTGAGCAGAGTGGTGGGTAGGGTGGTTGGTGCAGAGAAGAGCCAGACATGGAAGTTGTTATCTGTCAGGGGTAAGAGTTTTGGGGATGCCTACCTATGGTTAAGGGTCACAGAAAACCACGTACTTGTGGTTCTGCCAGCTCTGCAGAGGGAGGCATCACTGTCTAGGCACGAGGCGATGCTCTGGGGGTGCATGTCTCTCTGTGGATCTGGGTTTTGAAGGAGATTTACAAGCCATGCTGCAAATGACACCAAGGGCCCTGGGGCTCCCTATCTTCATGTAGGTCAGGGTTCCTGAGGGGCCACACAGGTGGTTCTGGAGGTGGCTAGGAAGGAGAGATCCCTGTCTTGGCTAGGGTATATTCTTGGCCTAAGAAGGTTACTCTGAGGCTGCATACCTACTTGTGGTTTAGGGCTTAGAATTCAGGTTATACAGACTGGTCCAGCAGCAGCCTGAAGGGAGGGAGTCACTGTTTATTGCTCTGAGCAGGGGGGCTTTGGCTGGCTTTCTTTCAATGGTTTGGGCTGGGGTCCAGAGGAACCACACAGGTGGTTCGGTGGTAGCAGAGAGGTCATTAAAGAGTTAAATTTTATTTCTATTTTATGTGTATGAGTTCTTTACCTGCATATATGTTTAAGTGCACCACATGAGTGCAAATCCCTGCAGAGACCAGAAGAGGGTGAGGGGTGCCCTGAAACTGGATTTACAGATGGTTGTTAGCCACCATGTGCGTGCTGGGTTGCCTGAGTGCTTTTAACCACATAGCCATATCTACATCATCCAAGGGCTAAATTTTTATTATGAACCTTTTATCTAGTCCCTGAAAAATATCCCTCTTGTAATATTAATGCTTGACTCAGAGTAGATTAGGAAGTAATCATTCATCATCAGTTTTGTGGCAGAAAGAACTTATGTAGGATTGGGTTTTTTTTTTTCTTTAAATGCTTAATAGGAATCATCAAATTGCTCAGAGACTTCCTTTATGGAGATATTCTTAATTTATTAATTTACTTTCCTTAAGAGGTAAAGAACTTTTCACATTTATTTTCCTTTAGTGAGATTTGGTAGTATCTGTTTTATGAATTCCAAATGTTGTAACTAAGGTCTTACCAAAAAAGGGCTTTCTAAAATGGGTTTTTCATGTCACTTTGCCTAGAACAGAAAGAAAATTCAATGAGTTTTGAAGCCATGACATAACAAATGGATGAAATGCTGGACCATTCCTTTGCTTGTGGGCCTGGCTAATTCCCAAAAAATTTGAACTGCTGTTTGAACTTTGTTTTGAGCATGTAATATTTATTTTTGCTTATGATGCTTTTAAAGTCAGTTTTCACTAACAAAATAGACTAGTTGACTAGTTTCTATTTTCTGCATATGAAAAGGGCTTAGGGCCATTTCTCCTAATTTTAGACATGCAGGCATACGTGATAAGTTGGTGTGTCTTGCTCATGCTGCAAGCAAAATGAAAATTCACTTCTGAAAGAATTTATGCTTTCAAAGAAAAGAATTTATGATCTCAAACTGCAGTCACAAAATTAAGTAGAAGTAAATTCATGTTCTTGGCAAATAAAGACAGAGGTCTTGATCTGCTCTGTACTGGATTTTGCACTTCCTATGATTTTTTTCTTGCTTTTCTCCCAAATTTGTGAAGAATGCATTTTCATTTCAGCAGCAAAAGGAGGAGCATCACCATCATTGTCACCATCATCACAATGGGGCATTACTTACAAGAGATCATCAAGACAGCATGTAATATTTATATAATTATATACATTATACACATGTACATAATGTACTTTCATCATATTCACTTTCTGTTCACCTTAATTTTCCCCTCAAGTTAGAATTGTCGTGTCTTTTTAAAAAAAATCTTGATTCTACGTTTGAGAGAAAACACATGGTGTTTGTCTTTCTGGGTCTGACTAACTGACATAATTTCATCTTATTTATGGCTAGATAATTCTCCATTCTGTATATATCATGTTTTAAAATCTACTCACCTGTTAAGGGCATTTGGTTCCATAACTTCGTTACTGTGAATACTGCCACAATGAGCAGGTATCGCTATTGTATGCTGGCTTGCTCTCCTTTAGGTATATTCCCAAGAGTACTATATGGTAGTTCTAGTTAACTTTTCTAGGAACTTAGATACTGATTTCCATAATGGCTGAAGTAATTTACATTACTACCAACAGTGCATAAGGGGTGGGATGGATTTCCTACGAGCCATTTTATTTTTATATTTCAGAGTTCACTTTCCATATCATCATTCCCCATCTCTGAGCAAGCTGAAATCCTTTTGCCTTGTTAACACCTATAGGACTTAAAAATTATCTATAACATGAGCTGGGTATCTTTACAGATATAACACAGATTTCTCTCCAATTCTATCTCCCGCTAGTGTACCACACATGGACTTCATGGCCTTCTCAACTAGACATTCATTAGATTCTTTCCTCCTTGTGCAAAGGGCAGAAATGGCAGTGTCCTTGGCAATTTAGACTTAATAACAGAGAAGACAGTCTGTTCTGGAATTCCAATCTTCCAGGATCCTGTAGGATTTTGTATTTGACTCATAGGAAGCTAATCAAGCCTTCTGTCCTTGTGGCTCCCACCCAGAAACACTAAAAGATTTTGTTTTCAATTTAGGTTGATTTTTCCCCTAAAGGCATGATATGAGTATGGATGCTCTGAGGCAATCTACTCAACCCCATCAAATGTACCATGTAACTAAATCCTAACAGTTGCAAGATAAGTGCACAGGGTCATAGCTGAGGAAAAAACACAGTCTGACTACTGGAAATAATTTTGTATGTTTTAATTGGAAAACACTGCAATTTCTCTGAAGTAGTCAAAAGCGGGGGGGGGGGGGCACAAATGTTTTGATTTAACATTGAAAGTGTTGTTGTTGGAGCGGGAGAGATAGCTCATTAGTTAAGAGCACTGGCTATTCTTGCAGAGAGCCCCGGTTTGAGTCTCAGCACTCACATGATGACTGACAACTGTGGATAACTCCAGTTCTAGGGATCCAATGCCTTTTGACCTCTTTGGGCACTGCATGACATGGGTGCACCTACTTACATGCAGGCAATACACTCAGACTCCTAAAATAAAAATAATTAAAAAAATTTTAAGATCTCTTTTCTTTTTCTTTTTGGTCTTTTTGAGGCAGGGTCTCCCTGTAGTCCCAGCTGGCCTAGAACTCACTATGTAGACCAGGCTGGCCTTGAACTCAGTGATCCACCTGCCTCTGCCTCCCAAGTGATGGGATTAAAAGCAAACACCACCACATCCAGCTAAAAATCTTATGTTGGAAAAATGTAAGGTGATCTTTAAGAATGTATGACTTGTAAGGTATGAACTGTTGCTCAGTAAAGCTGTTATAATCAAACTATCACAAAAAAGAAAAAGAATGTGAACAAGGGTTCCCACACAGTGGATGAGATATGAAAAGTATTCCAGGAAAATTACATAGCTGACTAATAAACCTCTATGACCAGAATATAGCAGGTCATAGATGGGCCTATAATAGTAGGTCAAACCTGACTCACAGGTCTTTAAATGTTATTCCTGAGCTTGGATGTATGTAGTTAATGAGTAATCATCAAATTTCTTTGAGAGAAGAAAAATATAATCACACCACTTTCAGAAAGATATATTTACTTTCTTCACTGATATTTCTCACTTTCTTCTTTCTTTCAGGTTTACAATTGTTCATAAGAATGCATTTTCTAAAACGTGTCTTTTTCTTTTTTAAAAATTTATTAATTTTATTTATTTCTGTATGTGTATGAATGTACTGTCTGCATGCAAGTGTGTGCACCCATGTCGTGCAATGCCGCGGAGGTCAGAAGAGGGTGTTGTATTCCCCTGGAATTGGAGTTTCAGACGGTTCTCTGCCACCATGTGGGTACTGGGAATCGAACCCAGGTCCTCTGTAAGAGCGGTCGGCGCTCTTAACCGCTAGACCATCTCTCCAGCCCCTAAAAAATGTCTTTTTCCCAAAGTGCTTTACATAATGTCTTTACATTCAGAGAATATGCTTCAAAGCTTATCTTCGAATCAATGAAGAGATCTTAATTTGAGAAATCTTGGCTGTATCCTGCCCTATTTCTTTTTCTAATATATTTTTTTATGTGTATGAGTGTATTCCCTGCACTCATGAAAGTGCGCCCATGTTGCACAATGCCCACAGAGATCAGAAGAGGGCATCAGATCCCTTGGAAATGGAGTTTCAGATGGTTGTTAGCAGCCATATGGGTGCTGGGATTCAAACCTGGGTCCTCCAAAAGAGAAGTCAGTGCTCTTAACTGCTGGGCCATCTGTCCAGCTGCAGCCTCCCTGTTTCTGATTTTGCCCTCTATTTAAATATTTCCAAGGTCCATTGCCTTCTCTCTATCCAAACATCAAAATCCTCACTCTCTGGCTACTATCTTCTCTCATATGAACCATCGTTGCAGTCTCCTGTTAGTCTCTCTGCCTCACTACCTCCTCCTCCTTTTATCTGTATGACCACCACAAACATTTTTTAAACATCTGTTGATCATGTTACTTTCTGATAAAAATTAACAATTTCCTGTTTTTCTGAGGATAAAAAACTACCTCTGACAGGCATAGTGGTGCATACCTTTAATCTGAGCACTGGGGAGGCTGAGGCAGGCGGATCTCTGTGAGTTCAAGGCCAGCCTGATCTACAACATAGTGAGTTCAAGGACAGCTCAGGCTACAAGGAGACCCTGTCTCAAAAAGACACACACACACACACACACACACACACACACACACACACACACACCACACACACAAACCTCCCTATCACAACTTAAAAGACTGCCTAGATAGGATTCCTATATTGAACCTCACCCACGCATAGCTCAGAGACCATCACAGAAGAGAGCGTAGAAAGACTGTAAAAGCCAAGGCTGGTTCATGAATACAAAAGAGCACAAGTTTTCAGGCCAATAGAAGCTTGCACATGTGAACTGGTGGCAATGTCGGTGCATTGAGTTCAGTGCCCATACCGATTCAATTAAACAAGGGCCCAGAGAGGAGGAGAAAAATAGGTGGCAGGCTGGCCCTAGGCTGAGAACTATTGGAGACTGGTTGCTACTGGTGAGGGAGAGTATGCATTATGATCTCTAGATGGGCTGACTAGACTCCAGTGGATGAATTTGCACTGAAGGACATCTGGGTAGAAATGCTTGACTGGCTAGGACCTAATATGTACAGTGGGATACATGAGGTCTGGTGGAGGCTTGGTGGGACATGGATGGGAGGGGATCAAAATTTGATTAAGATATATCATATGAAATTTGAAACGCTCAATATTTTTTTAATACTGAACAAACTGGTCTTTGCCAGGAAATGCCACATGAACCCTTGTCACTCTCTCCTTACCTTTCTGGTTTCAGTTACTCTAACCTTTTCTTACTTTACCTATGTCACATGCTCTCTTTCACCAAAGGGCATTGCATACAATGACCCTTTCCTGTAAAGATTCTCCATCATGCCCCATCCTTTGACCTAGTTGATGGTTTCTCATTCATCATATCACACTTTCTTAGATAAACCCTCTTATTCTACAAACGGGGCCAGTGCCCATATTGTGCATTCTCATATCCTTCTGTTTACTCTCATTTGTGTCACACGGCACTATGATAATTAGAAGATCATCATTTACTTTCCCAATGTCTGCCTTCCCCTATGACAATACAAGCTCCTGAAAGCAGAGCACCAAGTCTGCTCTACTTAACAGGATGCACCTAAGTTGAGGTCTAGTGCCTGACATATAGCAGGTACTCAATAATAGGATTTTAATTTGGGAGGACATGTATGTATGCATGTGTGATTTGTATGTATGTGCATGTTGGTATGCATATACATATGTGGGCATGCTGGTAGAAGCTGGAGGTTGACACCAGATGTCTTTCTCAATCATTGTCCATTTTAGTTTTTGAGACATAATCTCTCAGTACACCTAGAGCTCACGGATTCAGCTGGGCTTGATGGCTGGCCAGTGAGTCCAAGAATCTGTCTGTCTCTGCCTTCCCAGGACTGGGATTACAGGTGTGTGCTGTCCTACACAGATTTTTATACCGGTGCTGAGGATGCAAACTTAGACCTTTGTACTTGCCTAGCCAGTGCTTTACTTACTGAGCCATTGACCCAATCCATCAATAAATATATTTTAATGAAGGAATGATGTTGATATCTTCATGCCTTAAAATTTTGGCCTTTTGCTGGTTGTGGTGGTGCATGCCTTTAATCCCAGCACTCAGGAGGCAGGGGCAGAGGAATCTCTGAAATCTAGGCCAGCCTGTTCTACATAGCTAGTTCCAAGCTAGCCTGATCTACATAGTGAGTTACAGGCCAGCAGGGGCTACAAGGAGATCTTGTCTTAAAAAGACAAAAAAAATTCCACTTTCATAGTATCTTGTTTTGCTTCCCATTACTCTTTACAACAGTTCTTATTCTTTAAGTATCTGTGTAACTATATTCCATGAGAGACTATAAATACATGATGGTAGGGACCATATTTATTGTTTGAGCTATAGTCTACAAATAATGAAACATATAGATTATAAATGTATAACAAACACATTTATAAGAACTTAGTTAAGTGTTGATAATCAATAAAATTACCCCAAGCAAAACATAGACTATGTTCTATCATCCTAGAAAACATCATTACATCTCCAATCAACTCCACCCTCCAAATCCAAAATTAGCAACCATTATTCTCATTTGTATTATCATATATGCATTTGGCATATTCTCAAGATTCCTGTAAGAGGAGTAATATACAATATGCTCTTACATTTCTGTTTCTTTCCGCATACCAATGGTGAGACTCAATTATGCGGTTATATTTATCAGTAGTTTACTTTTGCATTGCCAAATACTATCTTATTGAACAAAATATATCATGATGTCTTTATCCATTCACCTGTTGATCAGTATTTTTACTATTTCCACTTTGTAATTCTTATGAATAAAGCTATTATGAACGGTCATGTACAGATCATATTTAATTTTTGTCATTATATTCCCAGAATCAACTACAGACCCTGGGATATAGCATGCAACTGATAAACATTTGTGCTTTTTCTTATAAATAAATGACTTTCATCCTAAAAACAATACTTATCACTCTACTCCCTCCTTATTTTCCAGAACACATTAGAACATAACTGATTAAAAGTGATTTCGTTAGGGGGCTGGAGAGATGACCTAGTGGTTAAGAGCACCGACCGCTCTTGCAGAGGACCCGGGTTCGATCCCCAGCACCCACATGGTGACTGAGAACCATCTTTAACTCCAGTTCCAGGGGAATCTGACACCCTCTTCTGACCTCCACGGCATTGCACAACACGGGTGCACAGACCTACATGCAGACAGTACATTCATACACATACAAAAATAAATAAGATTTAAAAAAAAGTGATTTAGTTATAGAAAGAAACTTGAGCCCTCTCTTAATTTTCCCATGAATAGTGCAGATTTTATGAGGAAAAAAATTCTACTTTCTGACTATGACTTTCGGCACATAGCAGAACTGAACTTGACACACAAATGTCATGCTGCTGCTTGTACGGTTTTCAGATAAAATAGAAGGCATTTACTTCTATTTGAATTTCAAATAAACAGTGAGTGGACTTTTAGTATGAATATATTCTTAATACTCCATGAACATACTTATACTTTGGGATAAGCAAATTACTTAAATGTTCTTGACATTCTATGCTTTTATTTGCTGAATCTAGCCATTGTAATTACCTGCAAACTATGGGACCTCTAGCTCCTCAAGCATCTTCTAACTTTGAGATATGATTAATCCTTACCTGGGCCCAGTAACAAGCAATTAGGAGATTAAATTAAATTAATTTTTTTTTATTTTTATGTGTGACTGCTTTGCCTGCTTATACGTAAGTGCACCTGTGTCATGTAATGCCCCAGAGACCAGAAGACGGTGTGAGATTTCTCTGGAACCGGAGAGTTAATGGATGGTAGTTAGTCTCTATTTGGGTGCTAGGAACTGAATCCAGGCCCTCTGTGACAGCAGTGAATATTCTTAACTGCTGAACCATCTTTCTAGCCCCAAGATTATTTTCTTTCATATATACATAGTAATACTGCAGAGGAAAAAGCATTTATTTGAGAATGGTATGGGCAACATTTAGATTGTGTGTTAAGTGTTCATTAGGCAAATTTAAGTTCTAATCTGGCACTATTTCATCCCAACAGGTCCTGCTTCATTCTACATGTCTATCATTTTTCCCATGCCACCAACATGCTCATTCCTCTCCTACTCTCTGACCCTGTCAGTCATGTTTTTTATGGTATGATACACTTGAGCAGATTTGGGGAAGAAGTGCCTTCCTGAACATTGTCTGGTGTCAGCTTCTTCCTTAAAATAAAGTGTGACAAGTCCCATCTGGTAGGGAAGCAGGTCCCACAGAACACTTCCTTCTCTTCTGAGTCTTTCATTTATAAATTTATAGGGAGCTTTTCTTGAAAGGCAAATGCACATTAAACATGGGACAAGACTCAGCATGGTTTAATATGTGTGCTTGTTTATATTTCAATGAACATGTTTTGCTTTAGGACTGCTGAAAGCAAATCAGATTCTCTGTACTATTAGTAAAATTTTCCGAAAACTTAAGATGGTGCTAAGCAGGATGTGACTTAGAGGAAAAGGTCTGAAATTTGAAACCAAACTTGTGTTTAAAACTTTGTGACTTTGGACAGGTGTCTCTTTAACCCCTTTGAACCTCGGTTTCCTCTTCTGTAAATATGATGGTAATGGTGGCTTCTCCATAGTGTAGGTCAGACAGTTTTGGTACATACCAAAAGTGAAATATTTAGCGAAGCTCATCTCAGATACTCATGATAGCTATGCTGAAAATTTGTTATTCAAGTGACAAAGTAAAGACTCAAAGACAGGGCTTCTCTTTCCAGTGCTTAGCTAAACATGTAAAAGAAGAAAAATATTACAAGGTACTGAGATCATCTTCAATGGTCATTCTCTGCTGATTGGGCCAGGGTCCAGAAATTCAGAGAGGTTTCTTTGGGGGCATCAGACATCTTCCTAGAGCCACATTAATCATCATTGATAGCACAAATTCCAGTCCTCTGGCTCTTACAATCTTTCTGGCCCTTCTCTCATGATTTACCTGAACCTTAAATGTAGGGGTGACATTATAAACGTACCAATTGGGGATGGGTACCCCAAAGTCACTTATTCTCTACACCTTGACCAGTTGCAGATCTTTGTACTGGCCACTTTCTGCTGCAAAGAAGCTTCTTTAATGAGGACTGAGAACTATCTGTACCTGTGGATTTAAGGATAAGTATTTTTATTATAGTTAGAAATTGCATTGGTCCAGGAAAAAGATAGTAGTAGGCTCTTTTCCAGGGTCTATGACCTCTCTAGCCACAGCTAGTGGCTAAGTCAACAGTACTAACCATGAATTCCTTCCTGCTGAGTAGGCCTTAAGTTCAACTACATAGCTGTTGGTTACTCCCAACATAAAAGTGTCACTGTTGCATCATTAAGGGTATTTTGCTGGCTCATAGGCTTTACAGCTGGGTAAGACTGTTGGTTGCTTTTCGCCATTGGCAACATACATAGCACCTTCTGATGCTATAAAAGCAGGAACTCGGGGAGGAGCCTTCCAGATCAGTTCTAACTTGATTCTTCCAAGTCCTGTGTCTGAAGTGTGTGATGTGTTCAGCAATAGTATCTTACCTTTAAATTCTCACAGGTGACTAAGGGCTATGGAAATAACTTAGGTTGTTGAGGTATATTTTTAGATAACTCTAACAACTTGAAGAGAGGTTTCCCATGGCTGACACTGGAGTTTTTCTTAGAAAATCTATGGCTTTAGGGGGAAGCATTATCACTCCATGTGGCAAAACCCCTATATATATACTGCTTATACTTATCTAACTGTATAACAAACACACCTTATACATATTGAAATGATTTTTTCCCATGGTATTATTCTTCCTGACTACTTCTGCCTAGTAAAAAGGGAAAAGATTATACATTTTTTCCAGGAATTTTATATACTATATAGCTATTTATCATTACTGAAATATATATATATGATATATATATATATTTCCCTTGCAGACATTACTATTTTTGGGTGAGGAAAGAAAATGTTGTGGATACAACCTGTGGGCCATTGCAAAGAACACTCTACAGCAATATTTGATGCTTGCTCAATGACTGAAGGAAGCATTGAGATTCTATGTATTATATATAATTACATATGAATTTTATCCCTCCCCAGAGTCCCTCCTGTAGCCCCCCTCCCATTCTTCACCCCATTTAGCCCTTCCTGTCCATTATTACCTATCCCCCATTTGTATCTATCTCCCTTGCCTTGACCTTGCCCCATGTCCCCTTAACTAGTTTCCTGACCTGTGTGAGGCTTACAAATTTTTAAGTAAACGGAGCTAATAAACCTATGGGTTATTCAAACATTCTTAGTGTTCTTTGTCTCTCCTTCATCCCTATCTTTCTGCATTACCACCTTCTCCCTTCCCTAATTAAGGTTCCTTTCTCATTTTTCCCCTTTCCCAGTTCATAGCACCTGTGTCCTACTATCCCCCTCTCTAGCACTCGTTCTCCCCTCCCCTCTCCATGGATCCTTTCTACTGAGATATAATACCTCAGATTGTACCTGAAATGTAGATTTACCTCATTAATACTGTAGAGATAATCAAATAGAAAGCATCTTGCTTTCTTCCTCCAAACATTACTGTCTGTGAGGAAGTAAGACTTTGAGCCACACAGCCTAAGGACCTTGCAAAGACTGTCCTGTAGTAACAACATATGACCTTTGCTCAGTGACTAGAACATTGAATGCTGCAGCGTTTCACTGAAGTTGAGGTAGTTAGGGAACATATGAAGCCTGAATGTGATCTTTGCATGTGCAATAGTGGAAGGAATATGGGGTTAACATCAGAAATGCTAGGGTCCACTAGATAGCATTGTGACCCAGGCCAAAATATTTTCCTCAATGTTATTATCTGGAAAATGGGTGATTTGTATTGCACTAAAGGCTCTTACAGCTGCATCCTACTCCTATGAGGTATTTTGGTAATTATCAGACGACATTTGCTTGTCCAAATTCTGGCGAGAGGGGCACTTAATGGGTCGAAGCCTTAAAAGAGAATTAAACTGCATCCTGCCATACATTCATGGAAGTGAAAACTGCTTATACTTAACAAACAGGTCTTATGCGTATTGAGATGATTTTTCCTATGGTATTATTCTTCCTGACTAATACTACCTAGTAAAAAGGAAAAAGATTATACCTTTTTCTTTTTCGGAATGTCTTCGTGAATTATTTGCCATTTATTTACCATTTCAGAGAATTGCTGCACCAATAGCAACTACATTCCTGGTACTTGAATCACCAATACTCTGCACAGCCCAGCATCATTCGTTCAGCAGGCTGTCATTATCATGATTCTGTGTACACCTGTTAACCTTTAACTACTTCATTATACTTTCCAATATACCTATGGATTTAAATATGAAAATACCTATCATTTCATTATAAATGACTTATTTTTATTCACAATACAGTCATTGCACAATGGAGTTTTATGTTAATATGTTTTAGGGCCCTGGGGATTTAATTCAGGGTCTTATGTACATTAGGCAAGTACTTTACCCTTAAACTACTTCCCCAGCTATCTTTTCGCTTATTTTAAGAGAGGATCACACTCGGCTGCCCATACTATCCTTGAACTTGTGATCCCAGGACAACAAAGGAGAGAAGTAAACCGCTATAATATAAATGATGTGTTGGTCTGATACAGTTTTTAACAAAAAAACTGCTTTAAATTATCTCCCAAGTCCTTCCTAGTTTTAATTTTCTGTTAGTATGCAGAGGGTTAGTGTTTTAGAGGAAGGGGAGTACATTCTAAGGTCGAAATGACTATGGTGACCTGGCCTGCACAATCAGAGATTAGAATGATTCCAGACAAGTCAGGATAGAACATAGTCTTCCTTAGAGCATTCACTGTGCCCACCCCCAGTGTAATCGAAGATTCCTGGGGACACTGCCAAGGATGGCATTACAGGAAATTGCCTGCCAATGGGATTTCTCTGGTTACTTTCCAGTGACAGAAAACAGTGATGCTTTCATGTCTCTTAGCTGGAAGGTATCTTCCTCCTTGTTTCAAGAGTTCCTACAAAAATCTTAGTTTCTCTTCCTTATATTTTTGCGCAGTTTTCATCACTGGAATTATTTTTCCTGTCTTATCCATCCCCATGACCTCTATATTAGAGACATGGAAACTTAGTGTATGGTAAACCAATTTTCACCTTGTTTCTTGTTCTCCCTTTTTGATATATTAATTTTATGAGACACCCAATCAGATGACATTTGGATATATAAAAATAGAACACAGGTCCAAATAAATGTCACTTCAATTTGGGCAACATATATTGATTCCTCTGATGTCCCCTTTAGTAATATTTTCTCTTCCTACTAATTATGAAAATTCATCGAAGACTGCTTTAAAATGCAGAAATATATGGAGAGCAAATACAAAATTATCATAACTCTAAGAAATATAGTGCTCAGCATGAAACAGTGTGACAGCAAAGGTGAAATTTAAATTCAGTGTTGTGGTGTCTCTTCCTAATCCCCAGCTGCCTCCTCTCAGACCACCTCTTGATCTCACCCTTATGAAAAACCTTGCCTCCCCTGTATACTATAAAATGGAGACCAAACTGGAAAGTGTACAATAGCACTTAGCATGTCAAAGGCAAAGAAGAGAGATAAAATATCTCATATCAGGAAGGTGTTTGGAATCTAAAATAGCAATATTTTGTCACAGCTCTGCCATCACTACCTTATTATGGAGGTGTTGTAGTGATAAAGTATTGTGGGACTGTCTAAGGAGATAAGAGACCAACTGAGAAATTCACAGTGTTCTCGGAGAATTAGGAAAAAAGTTACTCAGTACACAGAGGAAGAATGATTAAGTATGAGGCCATCGCATAAATATGCCTTTCTCGTTGGAAACAAATGACCAATATTAAACAGAAAAAGTTGGATAATTCTAAATCCATTCCAGAGATAAAGTTCTTATTGCAAATATTAGGTTCAAATTCATGTTTAGTTTTTTTTTTCCAAGGTGGTTATAAGGTCAGAATGGCAGACTTCCCCAACTTGGAGTCCTTGTATTGAGGTTCTGGTAGAAAGCAGACCTAAAAAACACTAAAGTGTGCAGGTTAAAGTCAAGACTTTGGAATTAGTCTTGATTCATGTCATAGCTCCCTTCCTGTGGTCATCAAATATTACTTGAAAACCTTGTACTACTTTAGTCATTGAGGATTTAATATTATACAGCATAGATGAACTCCCTAGTGAAATGGAGTTTGCATTCTAGTCAGGGAAGACAATGCCTAATGCTGAAAAGACAACAAAGGAAGTAACCAGGGCCACCTTAAGCTGAGTAGTCAGGACTAACTCCAGTCAAACTGAGACCTGCCTGATGAAAATATGCCAGTAACGAAGAAAAACGGTTGGAGAAGAACTGACCACGTTCCAAGAAGTAACCACGAGGGTAGTTGTCTTGTGGCAAAAGCAGCCTGACATTTTTTTTAAGAATAGAATGTATATTTTCCCAGATGATTGAAGTTAAGTGAGTTAAGGAGAGAGGGAGATAAGTTTCAACGAGGTGATCACATGTCAGGTCACATGAAGGCCTTGTAGAAATTCAACTAGCCACCATCCTCATCATGCTCCTCCTCATCAACAAGAATAGAGGTGGAAATGAAGTTGAAGAGTTCCAGGAATACCATATGATGCCATCTGAGCAACAGTGTGCTGGAAATGAAGCCTGGGGAGAAGGGACCAACATTCAGGGAGGGCTATTTTTATCTCTCACTACATTTCTAGCATGTTATCTCAGGTTTTCAGCTACAGGTACTGCTTTAACAATGAGTACAAATCCATAAGTCATTGGACACCTGCTTCCACACTGGCCTCATATGAAGACAACAGCTACCAAACTGGCTGTTTGGTGAGGTATAGATTTGACCTAAGAGTATGTTAGTGGAGGATGACTTTTTCTTTGTTTCAAATAACGACACCATTGAATGAAATCCAATGTGTGGTCCATTACTTGGTTAAAGGTTCACATGATCCACTAAGGTTTTCTCTTTTTTAATAGGGACAGAAGAAGTCCTATGGAAAGCTGTGTGGGGGCCAAGACTGTGGTGGAGGCTGCAAATGCTCTCCTGAGAAAGGAATAAGGGTAAGTTTCTTATTGCATTGTTGAAAGATGAATTGTCACAGGGGATGCTATCTGCTTTATCTGTTGCTTTAAGATTAAATAGCATAGAATTTACTCTTATGACCTCATAGCACAAGCAAAGTGATGAGAACCAGCTAAAAGTAAGCTCTGCTCACTAAGAATAGGCAGTATGAGACTGGTCAAATCTCTGAGGGACCATGAACAGGTTTCCTTCATTGATTAATGCCAAGGTTTCCTCACAGTGTCAGTGGAGTCTTTCCAAAAGCCAGTTAGATTGTGAAGAACCAGATTATGATAATGTGTGTAGATATATGAAAATTTTCATAGTTCATTTATATCTACTTAGTTTCTTCCCACCACACTGGGGAACAGGTGGTCCATTTTTTTAGCTACAGACTCCCAAATCACTGACTTGGAGATAGAATCAAGAATACAGGGTAGCTACAAATTGCAGAAATATAGACATTCTATTAAAATAAAAGTTATATATTTTTTTAAATCTGACATTCCAGTATATTGTTGCTTATTAACACTGCACAGTTCAAGCTGTCACATAAATTGCAAGTGGCACAACACTTCCACCAATGGCTACATATACCCAAACACCAGGAGATCTTCCTCTTTTATTTTCACCAAATAAAACTACCTCTTTTATATAATCTAGAAAAAGTATTCAAGGATAGTAACTCTACTAAATTATATAATTACACACACCATAACAACACACATACACACACATATATATATAGTATATATATATTAATATATATAATATAAGGTTACAGCTACTATGTAAAATTCAGATCTTCTAGCTTCCAGTATTATGTATGCACTATCATCACACTCAAGCCAAAAAGTTTACACTGTAAAAAGAATGTAGTAACATAAATAGGCCAACCAAATTTTCAAAAACATAGCCAAACTGGGAACATGGTGACTGTTTTACTTTCCCTTTCATTATCTTCTATTTGCAGTAAAGTGAAATGTCAAACTATGCTAGAATTTGAAGGAAAAGTATAAAAAGCCATCTCTTCATCAAAAAGGACCAGACCCATTATACATTAAAGACATGGAAATAATCATTTTACTCACTGATTGTACACAGGAAACAGACTCACAGGGAAAATGACTTCCTGGATCACACAGTAAATGACAACAGATCCCTGGATATTATTTAGGCCAGGAATCTGTTGATTTCTTACCTGTTTCCTTCACTCACTCGCTCACTCATTGCTTCCTCCCAGAGAAGTCATGTTCACTGTAGCCACCAAAGCCAGCTCTATCATTTGGACACATTTTAGAAAAAATAACTCTCCAATAAATACATGAACATGATTACATTATTTTAGTTTTATTAATTTTGGGGGGATATGCCACTGTGCCTTTTGGTGTCTAAGGACAACTTGTGGGAGTCAGTTCTCTCCCTCCATCTTGTAGATTCCAGGGACGGAACTCACATTTTTGTCAGGCTTGAAAGAAAACACCTTTACCATTTCACTGACCCAATCATTCATAAACAACACACAAGTAAAATTCTCCCTTCATACTCTCTCTGTACCACCATTGTCTATGTGATTTTTTTCTGGTATATAATCAGAGAGGTACCTATACAAAACTGTCTTCACTTTCTGGTTTTATTTCTCAAATGAAATCTCTATATGTGTGTATGTATATATTTCACTTAAATATCTTTAAGGAGTCTTCTACCTCTAGTTGAGTCTAGCCTTGTCCCTTTTGCTGGGTGTGGGGAGTGGGTGTGGCGACAGTACTTTAGCGAAGTTTTATGACTAACACCTGAGTCTTATGACTAACACCTGATTCCCTCCTACCTCTAAGTAAAGCCACGCTCACCGTTTGAGCTGTGCAGGTGCACCCTGTATACAAGATCAGGCCAGATGATACCAATAGACTAAGGCCACGCAACCTGGGCTGGGAAGGTGGATAAATAGAGGGACTTTCTAGATAGAGGGACTCTCTCNAATTCCTTAATGATAAATGGGAAGGTGGCAATAATTTAAGTGAACATACTATTATTCATCTTTGGGCTTAGTTCCATGTACTTACTGAGAGGTCCATAAAAGACCAACAGGAAACAAAGTGAGGGCGGGTCTTTACATGCCTGATAATTTGGTAACATTCCACATCCCTGATACCTTCAACCACTAATGACAGCGCATTCCCAAAAGGCATCCTAGTAGTCATACAGGCTTCCTTGCCAGACCCAAATAAAGGGTTTTTTTAAAAGATTTTTAAAAAAACGACTCAGGTAATTTGAATAATGTGGGTTCTTTCTTTCCCTGATCCTAAACAACAACAACAGCAACAAGAGGCCATCTATTATTTAACTGTGTATCAGCTTAGCTGCTGTAAATATGGACATGAGCAAGCAGGATCTCAGCTAGATCTCCAGGACCTGGACAGAGAGAGGCTTTGGGAAGGGCTTTCCCTCCTTCATTCATTTGAGTGACTACATGTATGCATGGTAATGTTACCATTCTAGCTGGGAATTTCCCTATTTCTAAAGCTCACATTTTTTCAGTTTCCCCATCCCCTCCCTTAAGCAGATGTCTTTCCATCTCTCATATTGGGGGGGGGGGTCAAAAGATAGCCTCAAGTATCTTTTAGTACGTTTATTAATCAGAGAATCATAAATTAGCATGAACCATATTCTCCGTTTATCAACAAACAGAACTCTTGTCCAGCTTTCTTTCACATTCATTTTGTTCAAGGGCACACCTCCCCACCTCCCCCCACCACTCCTCCCTCCTCCTCCTCCTCCTCCTCCTCCTCCTCCTCCTCCTTCTTCTTCTTCTTCTTCTTCTTCTTCTTCTTCTTCTTCTTCTTCTGGACTTTTCAAGACAGGGTTTCCCTATAGCCCCAAGAGTCCTGGAGCTAAATCGGTAGACCAGGCTGGGCTTGAAGTCACAAAGATCCACCTGCCTCTGCCTCCCCTCCAGAGTGCTAGGATTAAAGGCATGTACTACCACGCTCGTCAGCAACAATCTTGTAATTGATATGCTCATTTGCCTTGTACATAAGTTCCTGTGTTTCAACACTTTTGCCAACACTTGACAAGTTCACTGATATGAGTGAAATTCATCCTCATTTGCTGACAGCCTGTGAACGACAGCATTCTTCTGCATATTCACTGAAACACTGTTTTTATTCTGTGAATTTCCTTAACATATCTTCTAACTGATTTCCTAGGTGGTGATTCTTACCACTGCAAAGGTAGAGTAAATACAAATCGCCCAGGTGGAAACATGAAATTTGAGGTTTGACACCAAAGAGCATTTCCCAACGGCTTCTAGTGTGAGGGAAATGATGAATTGGACTCAAAACACAAGGAATTGAGAAGGAAATGGGGAATGGGAACCAGACGCAACAATTAGGGAACTGAGACATGCTGGACTGCTTGTTGTGTTGGGATCATCTAAGTAGTAGCTGATCTGAAATTAGGCCAGTTATATACCAGGAATACAGGCCTGTAGCAATGTCAGTGTGCAGCCCCAGGCTGAGGTTATACTTTTTGAAGATGGAAGGCAGCAGATTTATTCTGTGAGGGTCCCTCATTTGGGTTCCAGACATCTGGAACTCGAGTCTGGTTTTTCTTTTGAAAACATCTGCTGTTGAAGGGACAGGGGGTAGAGGAAAATGGACTATTACTGCACAGAGTTTCCCTTCAAAATTTAAAAGGCACAGGCTCCACACTGTTAAATATGTTCCTAAAGGTTTATTTGTGAAGGCTAAAGTTTCTGAGAAATTTTTCAAGGTTATTGAAACACAATAACCTGTATGTTATGAATCAAGGGTAAGAAACGTTCCATTATGACAAATAGGTAAGGCTTGTGCTCATAAGACAAGGTGTGAATATGGGTACATAATGGCATTTGGACCACCATTTCTGTTTTCGTCAACATCCTAATTTCCCAGGAGCAAGCAAGATTGTTTAAACTGGCCTCAGCATTATTGACCCTGCAAGACAACCTTTCAATCACCTTTTGTGCAGATGTCAGAAAGATTTGAGACTGTTTTTCTTAGCTAAACAGAGGGCCCCATTTGAATTTCAAGCTGTTCTTCTCCAGCTGGGAGGGTATATAAGATTGGGTCACTCCTAAGCAATGTTGCAGCACTGGCAGGCCTGCCTCCTGCCTTGAGGAAACATCAAGCACATAACTTGCTGGGCAGTATGTATTTTTCCTTTGGAAAGGCCTCTTGAACAGAGTAAGACATTTACACAACACCTCGAATGACTACAAACGGCAATCCAACTCTTTAGCTGAAGCTATTTCGAACCCACCACCAAGGTATGTCCTGTCTGGAAAAAGTTCTTATCGAATATGGATACACTGACTCTTCCTTTACTCCTTTCCTCAACAACTGTACTACTGTCTGCATGCAACAAATAAAAGAATGGATATGTGCCATGCTTAAATCATGTTACTTAAGGACTGAAAAGATGGCTCAGAAGTTAAGAACACTGTCTCCTCTTGTAGAGGAACACCCACTTGGTAGCTGACAACCATCCATAACTCCAGTTACAAGGGATCTAACGCCCTCTTCTGACATCTGCGGACATTGTATGACACAGGTGGACTTACATACATGCAAGCAATACAGTCACACACATAAAATAATTAATATAATAAAGTATTTAAATCATATTACTTAAATTTTAACCCACTACAAAAAAAAAGTCAACACCAGCTGACATACCAGTGTGGGTGATGGAAATTGCATTAGGTTACACCTTTCTATAAAGAGCCCCAGGAAATGGATAGCTGCTGAGAAAGGGAGAGTCAGTTTTCTCCAGAGATGAGCTCCCTGATAGGTTATCCAATCCCAAGTGAGCAGCCCTAAACACATGAATATACTTGCACAACTGAATGAACTCAGTAGGTTATGTGCATGCATATATATGTGTGTTTCTGTATACATGTGTGTATATGCAACAATAATTAAAGAAGAGGTATGGATATTGATAGGGAGTATGTGAAACACAAGAATTAGAGGGGGAGAGGGAAAGTTAGAAATAGTATAAGTACACATGGATGACATTTTCAAAAATTTTAATTAAAATGGCAACTTTTATTTTTTATTTATATTTTTATGTTTCTGTATGTATGAATGTATTCCCTACCTGTAAGTAAGTGCTCCCATGTTTTGCAGTGCACGTGGAGGTCATAACAGAGTGTCAGAATCTGAGATCTCCTAGAGCTGGAGTTATAGATGGTTGTTAGCCACCATGTGTATACTGGGACTCAAACCTGTCTCCTCTGCAAGAACGCCAGTGTTCTTAACCACTGAGCTGTCTCTCTAGCCCCTGAGAAATGGCAATTCTTTAAAGATGACATATCTCAACAGACAGTGGTACACATACTTGGTGGCCAGGTGGGTGTCTGGTGCACGGCATTGCTCTGCCCAACCAGGGCATTTTTGCCCACCACCAGAAATATAGAGAAGAACTGTGTGTATGGACAGAGGGACAGACAATGGCACACACACTCGGTGGCCAGGTGGGGTCCGGTGTGTGGAACCAAAGGAGTAAACATCTCCTCCCACCCCTTCTCAAGCTACTAGAACTGTGGTGGAGAGAATAAGCTGCTGGTACTGTCTTTGCTATGGTGGGATGATCCAGCAGTGTCAGTGATTCAAGGCTGCACAGCCAAAGCTGAGAAAGAAACCAGCAGGAAGCAAACTGAGTGACCAACCACTCCTCCATATTAACATTTGAGATTAGCAACAGAAGCCAAACAAAGGAGAAAAAAAAATCCACATGTCAAAGACACAACGGAAAAATAAAAATATGGGAAAAGCTCATAATAAATCCCCACTGAACACAACCAGTCCTTCAGAAGATCCCAACAAGGAGATCTTCCTGGAAAGAAACCAAGACACCAACCTTAGAAGAACAACTGACATATTCAAAGAATATAAAAGAACAAATCAAAGAACTAAAGGGAGAAAATGAAAAACTCATGAAATAACTAGAAGGAAAAAATGATAAACTCTGAAAAGAACTAAAGGGAAAGAATGAAAAACTCTGAAAAGAACTCGAGGAAGAGAAATACAAACTCTGAAAAGAACTAGAGGGAGAGAAAGACAAACTCTGAAAGGAAGTGGAAACACTGAAAAGATCTCAGGCTGAAAGGAAAAAAGAAACTGACCAGTGAAGCAAGGAGCTACAAGAAGAGAATGAAAAGCTCCAAAAGGAAGTGGAAATACGGAAGAAATCACAGGATGAAATTGCAAAAGAAATTGAACATTCATCCAATCAGTAGGAAAGGATGGGAAAAAGCATGAGAAGCAGAATGAATGAAGCAGGAAAAAGAATATCAGACCTACAGGATAACATAGTGTAGCTAGAAACCTCAAGTAAAGATTATGAAATTTTTTTTAAAAACACAAGAGTGGAACAACCAAGAAATGTGGGACACTATGAAAAGACCAAACTTCCACATCATAGGGATAGAGGAAGGAGAAGAATCTCAAGAAAATGGTATTGATCAGATCTTCAACAGAATAATAGAAATAAATTTCCCCAAACTGAAAAAAAGGCAAACCCATACAAATACAAGAAGCACATGGAACACCAAATAGACAAGATCAGAAAAGAAATTCCCCATGCCATGTCATAGTTAAAACACTAGATGCTCAAAACAAAGACAAAATACTGAAAGCCATATGAGAAAAACAAGTTACATACAAGGGGAAACCCATCAGAATCACAGCTGACTTCTAGGTGCAAACTACGAAAGCCAGAAGAACATGGACCAAAGTATTCCCAGTGCTAATTGACTTTAGATGCCAACCCAGATTGCCATACCCAGCAAAAATGTCAATCACATTTGAAGGAGAAAGAAAAATCTTTCATGACATAAACAAAATGAAAGAACACATGTCAAAAAAAACAACACTTCAGAAAATACTCGAAGCAATTCAAAGAACAGAGGAAAGGAGCAACTATCCTTAAGCAACTCAAGAGAGAAATTAACAAAAGCATAACAAAGTAAATAAATACCTAGACCAAGAATGCAAACGAAAAATAAGTCAAAAGGAAACAACACACATCTCTCAATAATAAACTTAAATATTAATGGTTTAAACTCCCCAATCAAAAGACATAGACTAGGAAACAGAATCCATCTATATGCTGCCTACAAGATACCCATCTCACCCTCAAGGACAAACACCACCTTAGAGCAAAAGGATGGAAAAAATATTCCAAGCAAATGGTACCAAAAAGCAAGCAAGGAGTGGCTATTGTAATATCAGACAAAATAGACCTCATAGTAAAATTAATCAGAAAAGACAAAAAGGGCCATTAATACCACTATCAATAGAACAATAAACCAGGAAGATTTCACAATCTTAAATGTTTCTGCACCAAACTCTGGTGCACTGAACTTTATAAACATAATCCTTCAGGACCTCAAGATACAGATTAATCCCAGCACTCAAATACTGGGGGATTTTAAAACCCCATTGAGTCCCTTGGATAGGTCAACTGAACAAAAAATAGAGAGACATCAGAACTGAACAATACAATACACCAAATGAACCTCACAGAAATCTACAGACTATTTCACCCAAACACCACAGAATATGCCCCACAGAACGTTCTCCAAAATCAACCACATACTGAAACACAAAAGAAATGTCAACAAATAAAAAAGGATTGAAATTATTTCATGCATTCTATCAGACCACAGTGTAATAAAGCTCAATATTGACACCAGGAAAAGCCCTACTAACTATAAGAACACATGGAGACTAAACAACACACTCCTGAATAATGAGTGGGTCGGGGAAGAAATAAAGAATGAAATAAAAGCATTCCTGGAATTAAATGAAAATGACAATACAACACAACAAAACCTGTGGGATACTTTAAAAGCAGTCCTAAGAAGGAAAATTATAGCCCTAAGTGCCCACATTAAAAAAAACAGAATGAGATGCTGGGTGTGGTGGTACATGCCTTTAATCCTAGCACTTGGGAGACAGAGACAGGCAGATCTCTGTGAGATCAAGTCCAGCCTGGTCTACAGAGCAAGCTCCAGGACAGCTGGTACTAAAGGGAGACCCTGTCTCAGAAACACCAAAAAATAACCCAGAAAGATAACAAATAAATGATCTAACACTGCAGCTAAAAACACTTGAGAGACAACAAATGAACCCTAAACCAAACAGACAGGAAGAAATAACAAAAATCAGAGCTGAAATCAACAAACTAGAAACAAAGAAAACAATACAAAAAAAAAATCAATGAATCCAAAAGCTGGTTCTTTGAAAAGATAAACAAAAAAAAAAAAGAAAA
>VZQC01013526.1:515199-559824 GCA_009823505.1 Rhizomys pruinosus
TCCATTGTGTAGATGTACCACATTTTCTCTATCCACTCGTCAGTTGAGGGGCATTTAGGTTGGTTCCAGCTCCTTGCTATTGTGAAGAGAGCTGCAATAAACATGGCCGTGCATGTATCTCTGTGGTGGCGTAAGTCTTGAGGGTACATGCCCAGGAGTGGTATGGCTGGGTCGGGTGGCAAGTTCATTCCAAGTCTTCCAAGGGTTCTCCACACTGCTTTCCATAGTGGCTGTACGAGTTTACATTCCCACCAGCAGTGGATGAGTGTTCCCCTTTCCCCACAACCTCTCCAGCACTTGGTATCATTTGTTTTCTTGATCCTAGCCAGTCTTACTGGAGTAAGATGATATCTTAAAGTGGTTTTGATTTGCATTTCCTTAATGATTAGTGATGTTGAGCAGTTCTTGAGGTGTTTCTCAGACATCTCTAATTCCTCGCTTGTGAAGTCTCTGTTCAGTTCTTTGCTCCATCTATTGAGCGGGTCGTTTATTTTCTTTCTTCTTTGTTGTTTGAGTAGTTTATATATTCTGGAAATCAATGCTTTGTCAGATGTATCTGCAGTGAAGGTTTCCTCCCACTCTGTGGGATTTCTCTTCACTTCCTTGATTGTTTCTTTTGATGTAAAGAAAAGACTTTCTAAATCAGATAGCAACTGCACAGGAAATAAGGTCAATTGCTGACAAGTGGGACCTCATCAAACTCAAAAGCTTTTGTACAGCTAAAGAAACAATCAAAGAAGTGAAGAGAAAACCCACAGAGTGGGAGGAAAACTTCACCACTGATACATCTGACAGAGCATTAACATCCAGAATATATAAATTACTGAAAAAAAAAGAAGAAAACAAATGACCTACTCAAAAGATGGAGTAAAGAGATGAACAGAGACTTTACCAGTAAGGAAGTAAAGATGGCTTAGAAACATCTTGAAAAGCGTTCAGAATTATTAATAATTAAGGGAATGCTAATTAAAACCACACTAAGGTATCATCTCACTCCAATAAGACTGGCCAAGATCAAGAAAACAAAAGACATCAAATGCTGGAGAGGTTGTGGGGAGAGGGAATCACTCCTTCACTGCTGGTGGGAATGTAAACTCATACAACCACTGTGGAAAGCAGTGTGGAGAACCCTTAAAAGACTCAACATGAGCCTACCACCTGACCCAGCCATACCACTCCTGGGTATATACCCACAAGACTCATCCTACCGCAAAGATACATGCACAGCTATGTTTATTGCAGCTCTTTTCACAATAGCAAAGAGCTGGAACCAACCCAAGTGCTTCTCAACCAATGAGAGGATAGAGAAAATGTGGTACATCTACACAATGGAGTTCTATGCAGCAGTAAAGAAAGATGACATCATGAAATTTGCAGGTAAATGGATGGAACTCGAAGCCATTATGCTAAGTGAAGCAACAAAGTCCCAGAAAAAAAAGGTGAATGGTTTCCCTCATTTGTGGATTCTAACACCAGATCCCCAGTCAACAGGCAAACTGAGCAACTTTATTATTATATTTCATTTTATCTGAAAGCAACTGTCCAATTATAATGTGAATCTGTTAATGGGCTCTAGAATTGACCTACCACTTGTATTCACACATTATAATTACCATATATGGGTGGAAGATATGTATTCATATTCTAAAAAAAAAAAGAATGTAAAGCTATACTTCTCTTTACCTGCATGCAACTTTACTGCTAAAATGTGAATCCCTAAATGTGTTTTGGAATTAACCTATAATTTATTTTCAGACTTTGTAATTTTGATTTATGCATGGGGTGTATATATGCATATTTTGTAATAATATAAAATTAAAGGGAACAAAAAAAGAGAAAGGAAAACCTATTCAAAGAACTGACCAAAACAGTACACTTGTGCATCAAAAAGGTTATAAAAGACTGAGAAAATGAAAGACAGGACTTAACAGGTATGACAGAATCCATGAGCTCTGGAGGGGGCGGGGGGCATGAGGGGTAGGCATGGATGGGGGAATGACTCTAAATTTAATTAAGAAATATTGTATGACCCCAGGCATGGTGGTACATACCTTTAATCTTAGCACTTGGGAGGCAGAGGCAGGCCTCTGTGAGTTCAAGGCCAGGTTGTTGTACAGAGTGAGCTCCAGGACAGCTGGGACTGTCTCAAAAAGACAAGAAAGAGAGAAGGAAAGAAGGAAAGAAGGAAAGAAGGAAAGAAGGAAAGAAGGAAAGAAGGAAGGAAGGAAGGAAGGTTGGTTGTATGAAATGTGCTCAATAAAAATTAACTTAAAAATGAGTATTATTTTCTGTTATGCTAGTCACTCTCTAGTCAATTGCTGGCCAGATTACTGTGTGGGGTTAATTTTAATTATCAACTTGTCACAATCTAGAACCAGCTGGGAAGAAAGTATCAGTGAGGGACTGTCTAGATCAAGTTGGCCTGTGGGCCTATGGGGGGGGTGTTGATTATTGTTTATTGATGTGAAGAGGCCAAGCCCACTACAAGCAGCACCATTCCCTAGGAAGGAGATCCTGGACTGTGTAAGTACAGAGAGCGAGCTGAGTAGCTGAGTGTTCATAGCAGCCATGCATTCACATCTCTGCTCTTGATTGTGGATCTAATAAGCTGATTCAAGTTTCTGCCTTGACTCTCCACATGATGATTCTTTCCTGGAACTATGAGCCAAATAAACCCTTCTCCCCTAAAAAAGAAAAAAAGATGGCATAACTTCTAGTGTTAAATAAAAGGGCTTTTTCTCCACCTTTTAAAGCTTCTAGACATTTAGATTTAGATCTAATATTTAACTTTCAATTTTCTTTCGTTGGATTCAGTTTTAGTGTCTAGAAGAATCAGTCTTTTGAGATGCCTTCTTGGTTTCATTATGTTCTGTTTTCTTATTATTTGTTTGGCATTTCCATGTCTTCCATTTTTTTCTTATTGGATTTGCAAACTATCTCTGCATTATATTCCATCAGTGTATGTTTGTCTGAAGTTGAGGATGGGAGAATGAGGGCTGTTCTTTTGTTCTGGGGATAAAATTCCTCAATATTATTCAGAGCTTGACCCATATTCATAGCTTTCTAGTGTTTATGTACAACATGGTAAACACCTCACTATCCATGGTATGTATCTAAAAGTGCATTAACACACAATCCAATGAGATGATAGTGAAACAACAGGGAATGTTTCGATTGCCCTCCAGGTGAAGGCTGTTTCTTCCATTTGATGATTTGGGAAGTCATGCCCTAGCTTGAGAGTTTATGATGTTAGAGTTTCCTGAGAAACTGAACCCACGTGGCTCAAGTTCTACTCTACTGCCTGCACCCTGCTGCTGCTTCCCTGACACAAAATGTGTTTGCCAGGAACTGCAAAGCCTGCCTTACTCTCCTATAAACAGCTGGCATTCCTTATATCAGCTGACTGGTGCCATAGCAACCAAGAGGACTCTCCATATTCTCGTGTATTAGGCAGTAGCAATTTTTTTTTATAATATAAAGACAATTTTATTGCCAATAAAAGCCTTTAATAACTCATTTGTTTCCTGTTTCAGTAGGACCTTATTCTTTCTGATGAAAATCCAGTCATAGCATCTCTCATTAAAAATAAAATTATTTTGAAATAAATAAATATATAAAATAAATAGCATATACATTTCATAAATAGTTTGTCCTTATGCACAGTATCCATGCTTACATTTTAATATCATTTTCTTACAACCTACCCCATATCTCCTACTTCTGGTGGCAGGAAAACTGCACGTCAGGATAAATGAGGAATCTGCAGAGCCAAGACAGGGATGGAAACGGGGCTGGAGCCCCAAGGATTTCCCAAAGCTCTGTCGGTAGCATCTGTGGCAGATTCCTTGGCCTTTCATTTATACCTCTTCTCAAGGTATCTGGGTAGACTGGGAGACCAGACACCCTTGGCCCCTTTCAGGACCCTTATTCTTTGTCATGCCACCTCACAGAAAGAACATGAGTAAAAAAAGTATATACAAGGTTCCCTCAGGCCCACCCATCCCCACTACATCCCTCCCCCAAATAACCCAACCTTGATATACGCTTTGAACAAGGGAATACCTGGGTCAAGTTGAACAGTAAGTGCTTCTCTGTTATGTAAATTGATACGAAGGAAGGATTGAAAAGCTATGAGTATAGTGCTTGCAGAGCCAACCGTGGCTGCAGAGTACATGGGTCACAGACGTGCACCAGAAGTCCATTACCTATAGCGGAACAGGTCTCTAGAAAAAAAAATATTCCCCTCCTCCCTCCGTATCCTGTATCCTTCTGTCTTAATCACTCACTATCCTCTACTCCAAAGTAAATTTCTTATTGAAAATAACCTTCTTGGATGCTTGGGCTTCTTCCAGCTACTTCCGTGGAAAGTGTGTTATTTCAATGCCTACCTACTTCTCTTAAGTTTCTGAAGGCTGGCCTCACTGCCAACACTAGTAACTGTAAATGGGTGTTGCCAAATATAATAGACATTTTCCATTCTCTATCTTGTTTAAATTCTCTACTACAAATCTTTTTAAATTCTCTGCTCCCCTCTCCTGAAATTCTCTGTTCCCTTGCCTATCATACCGTTCTCTTCTAGTTCTTGTCCTGTTTTTATGGGGATCTCTGGGGTTCCATCCACATCTTGCTTCTGTCAGCCTCTTCATACAACCCCACAATTTCATCCACCAATGATACAATGATAAATATCAAATCTCTAGCTCCACCTTCCTTCTCTTCAAGATGACATTATCACTCTCTTGCTGGATATCTCTGCTTGTAACTTTTGCTGGCATGGCAAGCATGTCTCATGTAGAACTTAACAACCAACCCCTCTCAGATAAACAGTTTCCCAAGTCCCACTTCTGTCTCTACATCTCACCAATTGGTATACCAGTTTCTTAGGCCAAAGGGTAGTAGTCACTGTTTTGCTCTGTTTCCTTTCTTCACTGTCACCTTCAATCTGTTGCCAAGCTTTATCAGTTTGTCTGCATAAATCAAGCTCCGGTCTATCCATTTTTCTCTATTCTCACTTCTCCAATGTGAACCTGTATCATTTCTTGCTTCTATTTTCCCAACCTCTAACCTCACTCTCTAGTATCTGTTGTCCTTTCTGATGCCCGAATTTTCTAAAACACAAATGCCATCATGAAACTGTTACTCAGAATCCTCCAGTGACCCCCATAGATTCACAATAAAATCTTAACTCTTTTAAGCTTGCAGAGTCATCTATGACTCGGTCTTTGGATACCCCTCCTTCATTACTTTTCATCATTACAAACCCTCTGCCCCTGCAGAAAACAAAATAAATAGATAGATAGACAGATAGATTAATAGATAGATAAAGTTCTCAAAATCAGCTATATGTTTCCACCTGCCATTTGCTCTCTACATACTCTTCATCCACTGGCTCTACCTGTTCTCTGCTATCTTGCTTCTTTTTATCCATCCCCTGAAACTAAATACAAACGTCAACTCTCCAGGAGCATTCCATGAGCTATAAGTCTGATGCTATCTACTTTATCATCATTCCTCTTATGTGGAATTATATTAAACTAACTACCAGCTAGAATTCTCTGGTCTTATAAACAGTTGAAGGGCAAAGACTATGTCTTCTTAGACCAGAAACAGCTAGCAGGCTTAATAATGTTTCACATAAGACTGACAACTGACTAAGCCCTCTTATGTGTGTGTGTGTGTGTGTGTGTGTGTGTGTGTGTGTGTGTGTATTTCCAGTCATCCTCTCCACATCATGGCTTAGCCGTTACGTTACTCTGAAGCCAGTAGAAGTCTCCTATCCTGCGAGGACATAGTAGTTGTTGTGCTGGGTAGCTTTAGTGTCCACTTGACACACCTGGGTTGAGGCTGTCTCAGTTGGGGAATTGGCTCCATTGGACTGGCTTGTGGCCATGTCTGTGGAGTATTCTCTTGATTGTTGAGTTATGTGGGAGGGCACAGCCCACTGTGGGTGGTGCCACCCCAGACAGGTTGTTATGTACAGTATAAGAAGGCAAGCTGGGCATGGGCCAGGGAGCAAGCCAATAAGAAGCACTCCTCCATGGCCTGTGCTTCAGCTCCTGCCTCCAGGTTCCTGCCCTGAGTTCCTATGGTGGGCTCCCTCAGTGATGAACTGTGACCCAGGAGATGTAAGCCAAATAAATCCGTTCCTCCCCAAGTTGGAATTGGTCAGAATGTTTTGTCACAGCAATTGGAAAGTGAGCTAGAACAGTAGTATTTAAAAAAAAAAAGTAAAGATCCACTCAGTATGGTAGCACACACCTTTAAATCCCAGCATTTGGGAGGCAGAGGCAGCTGGGTCTCTGCAAATTCAAGGCCAGCCTGGTCTACATAACAAGTTCCAGGCTAGCTGAGGCTAGAGGAAGACCCTGTCTTAAAGAAGACAGATAAATCAATCAATAAATAAATGTATGTCCAGGGCAGTCACTTCCTCATGTTCTTTGCGTCCCACTGATTTTCAGGCTTCCAAACTCTGGTTCCTACTGTTTTCTTTAGTATTCTTTCTCTAACTCTGCTGAATTTTGGATTCTGGCTTCTTTTTGCCTGACCACTTCTTGTTTTGTGCCTATAAATGGAAGAGAGTTGGCAAAAGGTTTTTAGTTTATTATCAAAATTTGTTCTTCTTCTAAAATAAGGGTATTCATGAATAGCTCCTGGTTATTGTTTTCACTCATTTTATTCTCCTTTCCACCAACTTTTCCTTAAGCCTCTTAGCCTTGTGCAGCATTGTGATCTTGCATTTTTCTTGCTCCTTTCTCTTAAGGTAGAAGTGAAGTAGGATGTTCACAGGGAACTAGCCACTTGCTGGCGATAGGGAAGGGAAGTAGAAAATCCAATGTCCTCGAGTAGTAATTAAATATGGTCATTTAGGTACAAAATAATTGATAATAACCTTTAAAGTTAGTGTTTGTGCATTGTCTCAAAGTGGAAACATAGCCCACCAGATGTTCACAGATGATCTTAATAATTTCTTTGATCATAATAGAATATTTATGGAGTTTATTTTCCTTACTAGGGAGGGAGTCTCCTACTAAAGAAAAGCCATGTAGCTGGAGGAGGAAAGGAATACACAGCTGCATAGAAAAGAGGGTTGTTTTATCTCTCCAAAGATCTAAGTGTCCTGCCTGAGCTTTGCCAGCTACTGTTGCTTCTTCCAAAGGATACTATATACCTATAAGAAAAATGAAAGCTTTGGATTGTGTGATCTCAAAGGACCCATCACTTCCAATGATCTAATGTAGACGGCATATACTGTACTCTGAAGTTTAATTGTCCCCAGAGTGTCTTATCGTGCCTTTTAGTGTTCCATTGAGATATGAAAGTCAATGTTTGACAGTGTCCTGACTTCCCAGTGGGCTTAAGACTCTGCTTCA
This sequence comes from Rhizomys pruinosus, assembly GCA_009823505.1. Lineage (NCBI taxonomy): Eukaryota > Metazoa > Chordata > Mammalia > Rodentia > Spalacidae > Rhizomys > Rhizomys pruinosus. The sequence goes on from VZQC01013526.1 coordinate 522,570, forward strand.
GACTTAATTTACTTGCAGTGATGTTTTCTTTTCCTTTTTTTTTCTTTTCCTTTGGAGTACTAGGGTTCAAATACAAAGCCTCACAAATGTAGGGCAAGTGCCCTATCACTAAACTATATCTGCAGCCCCCTAACTGAGGTTTCCTTCCAGCTACCGCTGCTGCTAAAGGCCCCTAACACTGAAGTGGAGTGATCAAGTGATTTAAACATAGTCATACTCAGGGCTGAAGAGATGGCTCAGCGGTTAAGAGCTCCAAACGCTCTTGCAGAGGACCCGGGTTCGATTCCCAGCACCCACATGGCGACTGAGAACCATCTTTAACTCCAGTTCCAGGGGAATCCGATGCCCTCTTCTGACCTCCATGGCATTGCATGACACGGGTGCACCAACCTACATGCAGACAGTACACTCATACACATAAAAATAATAAAAAAAAATGTAGCCAGGCGTGATGGCGCACGCCTTTAATCCTAGCACTTGGGAGGCAGAGGCAGGCCGATCTTTGTGAGTTCGAGGCCAGCCTGGTCTACAAAGTGAGTTCCAGAACAGCTGGAGCTACAGGGAGACCCTGTCTCATAAAGATCAAAATAAATAAATAAATAAATAAATAAATAAATAAATAAATAAATAAATAAACATAGTCATAATCGGGGATTTCTCTTCTCCAGAACCCTACACAGTCTTCCCTGCCTTGCCTGGGAATTATTCTACTTAACAATTTTAGTTTCTTTTTTAAATTTTCTTTTTGTATGTGTATGAATGTACTGTCTGCATGCAGGTCTGTGCACCCCTGTCGTGCAATGCTGTGGAGGTCAGAAGAGGGCATCGGATTGCGATGGAACTGGAGCTAAAGACGGCTCTCAGCAGCCATGTGGGTGCTGGGGATGGAACCTGGGTCCTCTGCAAGAGCATTCGGTGCTCCTAACCGCTAGGCCATCTCTCCAGCCCCAACAATTTTAGTTTCTAAAGTCATTCTTGGTTCAGATCTGTTCTCTCCTTGCAGTGTTTGAATAAATTATATCTCCATCTGTGACGGGAAGGAGCAATCTCACCCTACATATTGAGGAGTTCTATACACAAGCCATTTGTGTCTAGGAACTGCTTGGTTTTCCTCCCATTGAGTCAGGTAATCCATAACCTAGAGACATTGGCTATCAAAACACAGGTGAAGATTTTGCACATCAATTACAACCTACTCGTCCCAGAATCCGACTTATTTGACCCCTGACAGCTGTTTGCCTCCCCCTACACACACGCTTTCTCCTAGTTCTCTCTTCTGCCCAGTCCCTAACTTCCTCCTATTTCCCTCTAGACATTGCTTCCTCTGGTCACTTCATCTCTCTTTCCCATTTCCACAGCATGGTCTCCTTACCCAATTTCTCCTCCTCTGCTTTCAATTTCATCAAATCGCTTCCTGGATGAGCACCCTGTGGCTCCACTTTGTTTATTTATCATCTAACACCAAGCATGAAAATTTCAGCATCAAGCTATCAAGAAAGAGTATTATGATACATTTAACAAAAGCATCCCACTTGTCTAAAGATTCTAAATCTCAGACCCCAGATCAGTGGTCTTCAAAATTTGGGGTTAGAAGTAGAGAATACAAATCAATTTATTGGATGGAGAAGAAAATAATAGAACTTTTGTTTAGGTCTGTGTTGAGAAAATCTAGAAAGGTACTAAAATCAGGGGCATTGGGGAGGTAATTCAATGATTATGGATGAAGCATAGTATGTTGAGGCCCTAGGTTTGATTCACACCAAACAAAAGGAAGAAGGAAAGAAGGAAGGAAGGAAGGAAGGAAGGAAGGAAGGAAGGAAGGAAGGAAGGAAGGAAAGAATCCAGGGAGGGAGGATGTTAAACAAGACATTCAACATTCTGTTTCATGATAGATGGATGGATGGATGGATAGATAGATAGATAGATAGATACATACATACATACATACATACATACATACATAGATTTATGTGTATGTAAAAAGAGTAAAACATTCAGGTGTTGTGGCACACACCTTTAATCTCAGCACTCTGAAGGCAGAGGCAGGCAGATCTCTGTGAGTTCAAGGCCAGCCTGGTCTACATAGTGAGTTTCAGGACAGCTGGGGCTATAGAGAGACTCTGTCTCAAAAACACCAAAAAAAAGAGTAAAACAGATTTTGAAATTTTATTGATAATCATTCATATATATATATATCATATATATATATATATATACACACACACACATATATATATATATATGTATGAAGCATGACGTGAGAGCATTAAGTCTAGGGCCTTATGTTTGTCAGGTAAGCACTGTGCTGTGAAGTGGCATTCCCACCTCCAGTGTTACTTTATTGCTTATCCATAAGAATCTACAGACCATAGACTTTCTCAAAGATGTATTCTCACATTTCTCTTTACACCAATATTCTTCTTGGTCGAGACATGCGAGAAATATATTTCAAGTTAATCCACTGTTTTACTATTTAATATAATAACTCTATAATCAGTATATTACCCATATAGGTGATAGAAATATATATCTATACATACTATCATAGTAGTATATATATCACAATAATATTTATATGTATCCATACACAACCAAGTATTTATCTGCACTAATAATGATAAACTTACATTAAAACAATTCAGTACATATACAGTGTCAACATTTATTAATGATAAAATTTTGCATACTAATGAGATGGATATGCCTATTTATTTTACATGAAGGATTATTGAATTTTTTCTATTTGATACTGTAGGCTATAGGGTGTGATCGTTTATATTTGTCATCTTAACAGGATTTAGAATCACTTTAAAGACAAACATCTGGGTGGATCTGTGATGGATTACGCAAATTAGGTTGAGGAGAGAAGACCGTCCCTAACTGTCAAGGTGAATAAAAAGGAGAAAGGCAGCTGATTATCAATGTTCATTGCTCTGTTTCCTGAGGGTAAGCCATGTGACCAGCCTCCTCTTGCTCTTGCCACCATACTTTTCACACCATGATGGAATGTACCCCTGGAAATATAAGCCAAAATAAATGCTTCTTTAAATTGCTTCTGACAGATATTTTGTCACAGCAATGAGACAAGTAAATGCTACACACACAATCTTCTGTGTTTTTCAGAGTTGATGGATATTTTGATTTTATAATTGTCAATAGTGAGAAGGCCTCAAAACATAAATAGTACAGAGTAACAGAAGAATATTTACAGCCATCTCAGAAAATCTTGGAAATTGTATTCTAATCCCAAGCCAAGATTCAGTTATTGACTGTTTATGAAACTGAAGTCAACAACTCAAATGGCAATTTTTAAACTCAAACATGCTAACAAAATGTAATCCAAAAATACACTGAGTTGATATTTACATACTGAGGAACAATGGTTAAAAAAACATTCCAAAGTCTTTGCTTTCCATAGTTAAACCATTAGCAGACAACTTTGCATGTTGAGAAAAAGCACTGCAATTCAGAACACAGAACTCAGATCTGATCTGGGGTGTTTCACATAGCATCCATTGACATTGTGAGACATGTTCAGTGCCAACTATAAGTATTACATGTTCGGAATTAAGGCTGAAGTGAAGTTGTGTGATGCTACATAGGCAAGTGTTGCAAGAAACACATTTGATTTTGAACTAAATTCTTAGTCTCTGTGCAACCAGAAACCTTTTTACAGTTCCTGAATTTTTTATAACATCAGTTACAGAGTTACATATGACATGGTCATAATCCACAATTTAAGAAACTGCAGGATAGACAATACTTAACATAGCCGGACACTGAGCTAGAGAGATGGCTCAACAGTTAAGAGCATTGGCTGTTCTTGCAGAGGACCCGGGTTTGAATACAAGTACCCACATGGTGGCTAACAACTGTCCCTAACTCCAATTCCAGGGGATCCAATGCCCTATTCTGATCTCCATGGGCATTGCACATAAGGGTGCACTTAAATACATGCAGGCAATACACTCACACACTAAAACAAAAATAATAAATAAAATATTTTAAATATATATGTTAGGTCATGGCGTGCTCCACCAAACAAATAGACCAGAAGGCTTTAGGCACTCTAGGATAAAGTTTACTTCAAGGCAGCCGGGGCTAAGCTCAAAGGAAAAATAGAGCCAGTACTGAATGGCATCTGGCCTGAGAATTTAAAGGAGGAGGTAAGACCTCAGGTAGGGGGTGGAAGAAAGGTGTTAAGCAGAAGTCTCCATGTTTTCAAAAGGTTGGAAGATTCCTGAGTATTCTGTGATGGCCCACTGTTCCATAACCAAAGGTAGGCTGGTAGAGCCCATTCTTTGGTGCTGCCTTGAATGTCCCTGCATTTCAAATGGACTCCAGGTCTTTGTGGAATTCACACCCTGACATTCTTGCCTTTTAGTTTTTATAGGAAAAGGAGCGAAGGTCTATCTTCTGTAACTGCTTCAGAGCTGAACATGGACGCCATGTGGGGGTGAGGCATTTAGGCTGGAAAGTTGGGATGTGATTCTCCATCTTAATCAATTTGGATGTCCAGTGCCTGGCCCAGGTCGGCAGTGGACAGCTGCTGATAGGCAGTTTTTCCTTCTTCAAATGAGAGAAGAAGCTGGTTAAATCTTGTGTGGTTGAGGCGTTGGATTTAGTTTTGGAAATATCGTAAAAGGCATGGAGCCACTGTGCACAAAACTACTAGTACTGTCAATGGGCCTAAAAAAGGCATTAGACAAGAATGGATTGCTGCCCAGGGACCCCAATTAGAAGGGCCCTTTCCATTGGGGGATCCTCTGTGACTGGTTATGCGTACTACTTTCTGCAGATGGTGGATATTTTGTTCTACCTTTCCTGATTTATTGACATAATAACACCACTCTTCTCTTAGAAAAAGGCAGATTCCCCCCTCTCAGCTGTAAGCAAATCCAAAGCCTGTCTATTCTGAAGGGTAACCTCTACTAAAGAGGAAAGTTGCTGCTGTAGGATCAGAATGGATTGAGCAGTAGCTTCCACAGCAGTTAGAAGCTGTGTGTTCAGTTGCTGGAATTCTTGGGAAAATCACTAAGCTGTGACGGAGGTGTGTCCCAAACTTCCCGAAGCTATCCTGGTGGCAGCAACTGCAGAGACTAGGCTAATGCCCACTAAGAATGCCAGCATGGCTACCCGCTTGGTCCTGGGATGGTGGACAGTTAAGGACCTCACCCAAGTCTCTGAGCTCCCAGGTGTGCCTGGATGTAAACAGTAAGACCAGGCACTAGTAACACCAGAAGGCATGGGCCAGAGGTATTAGCAGAGATAGAGGTGTAAACCCGAAAGGAGCAGAGGAATGCCAGTCCTGGGGCCAGAGATGTTTGGCCCCTGACAGTCACATTCCTCTAGGAGGAACCCAGGCAGTTTGAAATTTGAGCTGCCCTGCACTCAGTTCATTTGAGATAGGGAGGTGAGGGTGGCAAAGGAATGCCTAGAAGGGGAGTTGGGGAACACTCAGAGGTGGTTTGGTCAGAAACATTGTACACTGGGAAAGGAAGGAGTAATGACTTTTGTAGAGGTGCACAGAGGAAGCATTCAGAAGCATTAACAGTGGAGAAAATTTTGAAGAGTGAGGTAGAAAGGAAGAGAACTTCATCCCATGAGAATTGAAGTGAAGAATTTAAGCATTTAGACTTTGGATGGTCTGGTATCTTGTGCTGAGAGACTCTAAAGCCTTTAGGGCATGAGAATTTTGGATGATCTTTTTAATCTTTATCTTACCCCTGGCTGAATAGAAGTAATGTGCTTCATAAAAGATGCCTGTAGCTGCCATGTGTTCCCTGGGCCAGGAGGAGGGGTTGGTAATTCTAAAAGTTATATTTTTCTCTCCTGTTGCGGAGAAAAGCTGTTTGGGTTGTATGCCCCATGTAAGCCCTGACTAGTAGTACTTACAGGACCAACACAGACAGCCCTCACACCCCAGGATCTCTACAGTCAGAACTATCCTGTTCTCCAATGAGGCAGAGAAACTTGCAATAGTTCTCATATCCTGAGTTGGCTCCCAGTCATCTGTGGGTGCATGGGTCAAGGATGTCAAAGTAAAGTGAAACAGAGGGGCAAGAGGAAAACTGGCATTCTGAATAATTAAGAAGCCTGGTTTCCTGATCTCTATCATTGAGTGCCCAGACTTCAAACCTGTAGGCACACGGAGGACCAGTACAGGAGTTTAGATTAGCACTAGCCAGAGTCAGAGGGACAGTTATAGAAAGTGTTAGGTTGTAAAAAGGAGCGTGTATCCCCAGCCCCCAGATAAAAAGGCACATGAGGTTTAGGTCACTCCAGGACCATGCTTTACTTCCATGTGGGAATGCCAGCATGAGCCACCTGCAGACACATGGTGGGGGACAGGGACAGAAAGAGGGGCAGGACAGAGACAGGGGGGCAGAGAGGCAGAGAGAGGCAGAGAGAGAGATGGTGGCTGGGGCCCACCCATTTATGCCCATGGGGCGGGGCTTTAGGTACAGGAGAAGGGGTCAGAAGATTGACAGCTTCTGGAGGAAGTGGGCACCTGTGTGCCCCTTGGGATTCTGGGAAGCCTAGACCTAACAGAAAGGAGACAGGTAAAGAAGATTTGCCACCACATAATGATATGACTATTCCTGTGTAGGGGGCAAAGATGGGACACTCTGGATCTTGTTTTAGATGGCCAATTGGGGTAGCCAAGTACTTGCTGTGAGTCCTTGCAGGCTTGAATTTGGAGACATGTATCCAGCCCTGGACTCCAAGGAGCTTAGCTGCAGTAGGTGTGGACAAGATCGCCAGGTAAGGTCCAAGCCAGTGGGCTTGTAGAGCTGTCCCAGAGGTTTTGTCCTTGGTAGTAGAGCAGAGGAAGGTGTAGTCTCCAGACTGGTTCTTTAGAAGCCTGTGATCTGTGTGTTCCCTAAAGAGTTGTCTTAGGAGAGAGAAGGCAGGCAGGTAATCGTGAAGGAGAGATGGATCCTGCAGTGGAAAATCACTTAGTAAATAAGGCCAGCCATACATGAGTTCAAAGGGACTGAGAAATGAGGGGGCTCAGGGAATGGCCCTGAGCCTTTTTAAGGCCAGAGTAAGGAGGGAGGGAGGTCCATGACTGATGGAGCTCCATGGACAGCTTGGTCAGTTGGTTCTTAACGATCAAATTAGCTCTCTCTACCTTTCCTGATGATTGAAGGTGGTAAGGAACATGACGCTTCCAAGTGATACCCAGAGCCTGAGAGACTGACTGGCTCACTTTTGAGACAAAAGCTGGACCATTATCTGATTGGGGGCCAAGAGAGAAGAAGGCCAAAACGTGCAAAAAATATGCTGAATCCGATGGGTAGCAACAACATCTGATGTTTCCTTCTTGGTAGGACAAGCTTCTATCCAGCCAGAAAAGGTATCAACCATAACTAAGAGATATCTGACATCCTTACAAGGAGGCATGTGTGTAAAGTCAATCTGCCAGTCAACTCCTGGGAGAGTGCCCCAGTGCTGATGAAGCTTGAAGGAGGGAGGGGCTCACCCACCCCCTTGGGGAGAAATAGAAGCACAGACAGACCAAGAGTGAGAGATATCAGTGAGAATTTTAAAAGGTTTGGGGTGGTAGAGGAGGGGGTCCAAGAACTTGTAGAGTGCACGTGGTCCAATGTGGAAAATCCAGTCAAAACAGGGAGGGCTTGGTCCTCAGGAAAGCAGTATCTCTCCCTAAGGATTAGCCAGCCATCTGGTCATGGTGTAGCACCCAGAGCAGAGAGGTGGGAGTATTGATTGGGGGGGGGTAGGAAGGGGAGAAAGCAGAAGAGGTCAGGAAAAAGATATTGGAAATGCTAAAAGGATTTTGGCTAGCTTCTCTAGCTAAACAGTCTGCCAGATCATTGCCCTGGGCTATGGAATCAGCTGTATGCTGATGACCCCTGCAGTGAATGACAGCTGCATTGGGAGATAAAAGCTTGAGGATAAGGGGGCCATTGGTGATTGGGGTACCTTTTGTGGTTAAGAGTCCCCTTTCTTTCCAAATGTCTGTGTGGTGGTAGAGGATATGGTAGGCATATTTAGAATCAGTATATATGGTCACCTTCTGCCCCTGAGAGAGAGTCAGTGCTCTTGGAAGAGCCACTAGTTCTACCTTGGGAGAGGTGGTTCCTGGGGGAGGGGTCACTCTCAATGATGTTTGGTGGAGAGACAATGGGGTAGCCCACCCTACGGGACCCCGTAGGGGTCAAAGTGGAGCTTCCGTCCACAAACCAAGTCAACACAGAACCAGGCAGGGTATTAAGGGAGATTAGAGGTTCCTGGTAAGTAAGTTCTTGAAGCACTTCTGGACAGGAATGGGTAAGAGGTCCAGGCAAGGGCAGGAGGGTGGCAGGATTGTAGGGAGAGCATGAATCAAGTCTGAGAGATGGGTTCTCAAGGAAAGTAGTGTGGAATAGTTGTAGTTTGGATGGTGCCAAAGTAGCTAGAGAAGAGTGTGTGAGTAAATCCTGAAGGCAGTGAGGACAGAGAAGAGTGATAAGTTGCCCTAGAGTCAGCTTAAGTTCTTCCTGTGACAGAAGGGCCACAGCAGCCAGGGCTCAGAGACAAGGCTGCCACCCATGGACGGTGGAGTCCAGTTGCTTAGATAAGTAAGCCATGGGAGCAAAACTAGCTCCCTTCATTTAGCCTAAGACTCCTAAATCCAGTCCCTTCTTCTCACAGGCACAGAGGAGAAACAGGGCAGAGAGGTCTAGAAGGGCAAAAGCAGGGGCCTGAAGAAGTACATCCCTGATAGAAAAGAAGGCCTAAAGGGTCCACAGGTTCAGAGACATCTCCCTTTGAAGCCTTGTACAGGTGCTTCACCAGGAGAGCAAAGTTAGGAATCCAAGTCCTTAGATACCCTGCTGTACCTAGGAAAGAAAGGATCGCTTCCTTAGTTGTAGGAGGCTGTAGGGATTTGAGATGGTTTTTATGACCAACAGTGGTTAGAGTGTGAGAGGTGAGGGTGAGGAGAAATCCAAGTTACTTACCCTGGGAAAGGGAGAGCTGGGCTTTGGAAGGAGAGACCCGGTACCCCTTTTCCCCAAGGAAGGTGAGAAGGAGAACAGTGTGACTTTTTGAGGAGACAAGGGAGGGAGAAGAAAGGAGTAAATCATCCACATATTGCAGCACAGTGGATGGTCGAAGTCTAAGGCAGAAAGATCCCAGGCCAGGGCTTGGCCAAATAAATGGGGGCTGTCCCTGCATCCCTGAGGGAGAACTGTCCAAGTCAACTGGGAACACATCCCAGTAAGGCAAAAAGATTGTATGAATCAGGGTGCAGGGGGATGGAGAAAAAAGCATCTTTAAGGTCTAATACCATAAATTTGTACAGGAGAGTGTATGGGTTGGGCACCACAGGGTAGATAGGAACTACAAAGGTCTTGAGCTAAGTGATAGTACCCATCAGGCTTGAGCACAGGGAGAATGGGAGTGTTATAGGGAGAATGGGTATATTTGAGAAGGCCTGCCTTTAGTAATCTCTGAATAATGGGCTTGAGGCCCTGTGTGTGTTTAAGAATAATTAGGTATTGAGCCCGGCAAGGGAAGACAGAGGGATTTTGAAGTGGGAGGCCAGCCCCAGGGTAGAAGTGTCCCATACCCTAGGATTAACCTCAGGGGCTGGGAGTGGCCAGGAGCACAGTGGAGGGTTACTGGAAGAAACTGAAGTGAGGAGGAGGAAGGGAGAAATAAAGTAAACGACAGTTTTTGCATTAAGTCTCGACCCAGAAGGGGATCAGGGCAGGAAGCTATGACTAGGAAGGAGTGGGTGAGAGGAATATCCCAGAAAACACAGGGAACATGTCCTGTACTCTTAGGATTGTGGGTCTTTTCCATTGACACCCACCATGGAGATCTGTGAGGGGAAAGTTTTGCCTGGGTAGGAAGGGAGAACTGACCTCATGGCACCCATGTCTATTATGGAAAAGAAAAGCTTTACCTGCCATGTTGGCACTGACCCTGGGTTTCTCCATGGTGATGGTGAATGAGGCATTCTGGGATGGAGGTGCGGGGCCACCTCAGTCTTCGGCTGCCAGTCACAGGAGATCATGGATGGTGTCTGGACGGTGTGGGGGTGGGACCTCGGAAGGGATTGTTCTCCCACGCATTGGCGCAGTAGGACAATCACTTGTCCAGTGGCCCCTTTCTCCACATGCATGGCACGGCACAGTCCCATCAGTTGACGAGGCATGGGGCAGAAACGGGACCAGTGTCCTATTTGCCCACACATGAAGCAGGGCCCTGGTGCCACAGAGTTAGTTCCATCTCTCCATTGGTGTGCATTGGCAGCTGGAGATCTTCTGGGAGGAGCCCTAAGGGCAGCAGCCACGAGGTGGCTGGTGCTGCACCTGAGGTTCAGCCCTCTCTAGTTCCTCCCAGCCAATATAGACTTTAAATGCCATTTCAAGCAGCTCTCCCTGGGGGGCGGATGGTCCCTTTTCTAAATGGCTAATTTTTTTCCTTATATCAGGAGTGGATTGGAGAATAAACTGATGGTTTATCATAAGAAAACCTTCACAAGACTCAGGGTCATACCTAGTGTGCCTTATCAGAGCCTGGGTGCATCTAGATAAAAATCGGAAGGGGTTTTCATTCTTATCTTGGGTGACTTCCTGAAGCTTATCAAAGTTAACTATTTTATTAGAAGCCTTCTGAAGACCCTCCAGAAGGCAGGTGATCATGTGATCCCTGGCTTGGATATCAAGGTTGGGTTTCTCTGCTGTTGATAATTCCAACTAGGGTTTCCTTGAGGTACAGCTTTTTCCCCCTCAGGCATTGTGGGGTTTTGGATATGAAAGTTATCCCCATGAGCCTGGGCAGCTGCCCCAACCTGTTCCTTTTCATCAGGAGTAAGGGAGTTGGAAAGGACCACGAACACAGCATGCCAGAAAAGATCATAGCAGGGTCCGTGGAAGAGGAGCCCAATAGCTTTTCAATCTGTGATAAGTCACTCAAGGAAAAGGGGACCTGAACTCTGACTAAGCCATGTGCCCCTACTACCTGTCAGAGAGGAAAGAGTCCACCCAGATTGGCACAGGAGTGGGTGTGGTGTGAGATGGAGGAGGGTGCAGGGGTTTGAGAGGATAGGGTTTGGGAGCTGGGGGCAGGTGAAAGGGATGGGGAAGGGTCTGGAGGAGAGAGGCTGTGACAGAAGGAGGGGCAGGCAGAGAAAAAGCATTGGGAAGGGTGGACAGAGAAAAAGTGGTTACTGAACCAGCAGCAGGAGCCATGGGAGGAGGGGCAGGCAGAGGAGAAATGGCAGCTGTGGTGACGGCTTTCCTGGAGCCAGCAGCAGTGAGGTATAAGGCTCAGTGGGCGAGCCAGATCTTCCATGTCAAGATCAAAAGCAGATGTACAGGTCTGGTCTACAGTATAGGGACAGGGAGAGAAGGTTTCCTTAATGTTTGGGGATTTAAGTAGCCCAAACCTTGGTTTCAGATTTGGCAAGGAGAACCTGATGGGGGTGGCAGGAAGGAATAGAGAGAAGGATGTGACCAAAGGGCAAAGAATGCCTGTACATACAGACATTCTAACCAACTACCAGATTGCTGGCAAAAGTCTATCAAAGCTGTGAGAATTCTGGGATCTAGAGTACCCATCTCAGGCCAGATAATATCATTATCTAATTGATATCCTGGCCAGATAGTAGAGCTGAGTCTCTTAAGGACTGTAGGATTAATTTCCTTAAAGAGATTGAGTTCTTTCAAAGAACATAGATGCCACTCCAAGGGGATGAGTGCCTGGGCTCCCCTTTTTGAGTGTGATGTTCCCATATTAGGGTTCAAGAGAGGGTAAGGAAGAGAGAAATAGAGGGAGAGAGACAAAAGATCTCTAGGAAGGAAGTAAAGCTTTTAGCCTCAGAGGCACTCTCTGAAGATTAGAGTACAACCACTATGGAAAGCAGTGTGGAGAACCCTTAAAAGACTCGGAATGAGCTTACCACCTGACTGAATCATACCACTCCTGGGTATATACCCCAAAGACTCATCCTACCACAAAGATTCACGCACATCCATGTTTGCTGCAGCTCGCTTCACAATGACAAAGAGCTGGAACCAACCCATATGCCCCTCAACAGACGAGTGGATGACAAAAATGTGGTACATGTACACAATGGAGTAGTATTCAGGTGTAAAGAAAGATGGCATTATGAACTTTGCAGGTAAATGGATGGAGCTCGAAGCCATTATGCTGAGTGAAGTAACACAGTCCCAGAAAGACAAATGGAGAATGGTTTCCCTCATTTGTGGATGTTAACACCAAATCCCCCAGATGAAAGGCAAGCTGAACGACAGTATGGTTATATTTTTGTTTATCTGAAAGCAACTATGTTGTATAATGTGAATCTCTCAATGGGCTCTAGAATCCACCCACCAATTATTTTTAGACTTTGTAATTACTGTATATGGGTGGAGAGTATGTATCCATATTTTAGAGTGATATGAAATTAATGAAGGAAAATGTGAATTCCTAAGCATAAAAAAAGACTGAGAGAAAGATGCAGGACAGTTATAGCAGAATGCATGATCTGAGATGGGATGGGGTGGGGTGGGGGGAAGGGATAGGGGAATATGCCTGAACAGAAATGAAAAATGATGTATGAAATACATAAAACATCAATAAATAAATTAAAAAAAAGAATGCATCCACCTTAATTTCAGGGGTGCATAAGCCCATGTGATCAGCATGGGGGGGGACTATGAAATGGGGTTCTCAAGACTGTCAAGCTGGCATCCCAGAATTTATAGGGTGGACCACAAAGAAAATAGGACCAGATTCTGGAAGACAGTAGTCGGGACTGGGCCCCAGTCCGGGGGTGGGGTTCGGGAGCTCTCTGATACACCAGTTCTCAGGAGAGTTCAAAATGGAAAATGGAAAAGAATAGGAGGCTAAAAGGTGAAGGAGAAGAGCAGGGGAAAGACAGGCAGAAAACAGTAGATCAGAGTTTGGAGAAGAAAGCAGAGGGAATGTTGAGGCAGAAGGGGGCAGGACATACACAAGGTCACACAGTAAGGTAGGGGTGACCCACCTGAGGTGACTTAAGGGATCTTACCAATAGGGCCATGAGTATCAGCCCCATGCTCAGTCACCATATGGTGAGTGCCCAATGAGGTGAAATGATCCCAATCAGATTCCATAACCTGTCAGAGCCATGAAACCATACCAGCCACACTAATTCAGTCACATAGGGATAGAGTATGGTGGGCAAAGGAAGAGTAGAGATGGTACCTTTGACCAAATCAATGTTGGTTGCTGTCTGCCCTGCACCCAGTAACCAGTATGCCTGGAGGCCTTATCCACTACCCTGTGGGCAGGGGAGGCGGGGGTGCAGATGAAATGGCAGTCTGAGTCACGGCACCAGAATGTTAGGTTATGGCATGCTTCCCAGATAAATAAAGAGACCACAAGGCTTTAGGTACGTGGGGATAAAGTTTACTTCAAGGTAGCTGGGGCTAAGCTCAAAGCAAAAATAGAGCCAGCACTGAATGGAGTCTGGCCTGAGAACTTAAGGAAGGAGGTAAGACTGCATGTAGGGAGTGGGGGAAGGGTATTAAGAAGTCTCTATCTTTTCAAAAGGGTGGAAGATCCCTGAGTATTCTAGTATATGTGCTGCTGAAGTGAGCATAATTCCTGAGTATTCTGTGATGGCCCACTGTTCCATAACCAAAGGCAGGCTGGTAGAGCTGGTTTTTTGATGCCCTCCTTGAATGCCTCTGTTGAATGTGTCTGCATTTCAAATGGACTCTGGGTCTTTTTGGAATTCACACCCTGACAATATAGAGACTAGCAAACATGCAAAAATAATTCTGCATAAGAGAGACATAACTGTCACCAGATTGCTTGTGTTTTCCATCATATAAAATACACTAGTGAAGTCTTAGAAGTAGAGAAAAATGAGATAGCAAAAGTATATATTTTGAAATTATAGAATCCCAAGCCTGAGAAGGTTGGAGCCTGCACCCAAGTTATAAAACATATGTTGTAAAAGACCTTCATAACATGCCTGTGAATATTCTTTCCCTCCATGTCAAATATGAAGAAAGTATCAGAGAGAGAGGTTAAGAGACTTGCCAAAGGGTTCTGGTAAGTGGCATAGCTGAGGATCTGAACCAAATACACCATCCCCCTTCTCCTTCCATGAAAAATGGCTCTTCCTACCATGACAAATGGCTCATAAACCAGTGGCCGTAATCTCAACTTCCTAAGTTATTTACTGTGCTGGGACTATCATGAAAGGAGGAATATACTTGGAATAGAGAAAAGATGCCAAGACACAGAGCAGATATAACAAATCATTTGACATTCTTCTTCTCCCCCAGTGAGCAGCAACTCCTAGCTGCTAGTATATCTTTGAATTTTTAATATTTCTGTCATTTAAAGGTTAAAGAAATGAACTTCATGCTTAAGAAAAGCCTGGTTTTCCTCCATTATGACAAGTTTGGGGAGGAATCATATAATTTCTAACAGCTCTAAGGCAGGTCTGTCCATTTATGTAGACCATTCATTATATGGAAATTAACTGCAATGGACTCATAAGAGTGTGGAGATGAAATTACTGAATACATGTTGAGAAGTCATTTGGTGTCTACTTTGAAAAAAAACATACAATAATGGAAGTCTTCCAAGAATGTTTAACAAAATTAATTGCATGGCATCTCTCTTGCACACTAGTAAATGTCAATGGGAAAATGTGCATTACTTTGCAGAAATTGCCTTCACTGTCATCTTTGCAAAGAGCTTTTATTTTAACAAATGTGGTTCATGGCCAATTATTTAATGACCTATTCTACCTAAAAATCTATAGCAGTGTAGGTCCTAAGCTAGATTCTGTATTTCAATTTTCTCATTGTGTCATGTAAAGTTCAAACTCACAAGCCAAATATTTAAGAAAGCACTCACGGAGCTAAATATTGGTGTAGGCACTGTAGGCAATGCAAACACATTACAAGTACCAGGCCTGAGAGAGAGTGAGAGAGAGAGAGAGAGAGAGAGAGAGAGACTGACTTAGCTATCTTACAGTACATATGATTCAAAGTCTAAACAACAAAGCCCAAAGCCTCAGAAGGAAAGGTATTTTTATAGTCTGGAATGATTAAGGAATATCTTTAATATATTGTTATAAAAAAGTTACTTTGTGAAGAGTAATTTGGTGGGAGTTATACAGGATGGAGTACAGTAAGAGACATAAAGGGAAAATACTAGGTTCCTTATTTTTAGAGGTTGAGCAGCACGTCTAAGACTTCTAGTACACCAGAATACAAGGTTTACATTGTGTGCTGTTCAGATGCTAAATCTATCTCAATAATTCTGCATCAGAACACACACATATGCATTCACCTGAGCTGGTGACTTGATGGGGCTTGTCTTGAATTCAGATGAATGCACCATGTTGTTACTCTTTTAATTCCTTGGAAGTTGGTGTTCCTTTCTTTCACATTCCTTCAACTCCTTCAGAAGCACTGCTTAGTTGCCACTGATCCCATTGAGAAGCATTCATCCTAAACCAAGCGGGATTTGCATCACTAAGATGACTCTGTAGAGACTGCAGAGGTAAGACTGAACTTTTGTTCTGTGGGACACTAAGACCTCCTGCAGTTTTCCTGTGTTGTCCAGGGAGAAAGACCAAGTCAATGGTCTCTCCTAGATCATCTGTTTCCTACTTGATTACTACTCGATGAATTTCTTTTTTTTTTCCCCATAGCCCCACCTGTCCTGGAACTCACTCTGTAGACCAGGCTGGCCTTGAACTCACAGAGATCTGACTGCCTCTGCCTCCTCCAGAGTGCTGGGATTAAAGGCATGTGCCACCACACCCAGCTACTTGATGAATTTTGCAAGAAAAGTAGAGTTAAGAGAATCATGAAAAAAGGAAATCTTTTCATATGAGACATACTTTAAAGGTTGGTTAGTTGAAAAATCAGACACTATCTTAGCACAGTGCCCTTATCTTGAACTATAAACTGTGACCATCATAGCAATCTCATACTATAGACTCTTTAATTTTTGAGAACTCAAAATACATGATCATTCCTTAAACTAACAAGAAAATTAATGCATAATTTTTATTATTCATAACAAAGAAATCATGGTTTCTGTCCCTGTGCGTGTCTTTGCTAGTTCAAGTAATTATAGTGATTTGGCATTCCACCACTTTTCTTGGATTCTCTCACAGAGCTAACACAAGTCAAATAAAGCAACAAGCAAAGCAGGAGGCTGTGGAGATCCACACTGTGGGGCCCAGAGTGGAATCAGGGGTAACCAGGGTTTAAGAGCCAGGTTTCCCTGAGAGAGAGACACACACAAAGCAAACAAAAAGAAAAGAAATCTCTAAACAGGTTCCCCAGACAGGGCCTCTTTGCTATAAGAATTGAACCTTAAACTTCATAAAGCTCAAAGAAGGAAAGGAGCCAGGTGTTAAGCTTGGTCTTTGCAATGCAGTTGAAAAATTATTAACCAAACACAGACAGAAAAATACACAACACATATATAGTGCAAAAGTTGTTATTCTTAAAACATACTTAGGCACTTCATGAGCTAAAATATGTACCAAATCTTGTACATCCACATAGATATTAATATTACTCTCCCAAATCACAAAGGTACCACAAAAGCACAGGAAGAATCAGAGGTTCGGTAGCAAGGAGTCTCATGATGCTTAACCTAGGTGAGTTTTGAAGCAGGTGACAGGGAGTTGAATGACTTGATAAAATCCATTATCAGAACTAGAGGGCCATGGCTCCAATTACTTATCCAGATGAGAAATTAATTTCTTCCTGAGTTTCACCTTTTAAGCCAAATTTAAACAAGTTGAACTCACAGAAAATGATAGAAGCCAGGCTCCTCAGCTCCCACTTCTATAAACGTGAGGAGCTAGGGTTCTTTCCTCCCATATTTACAGTCTAATGACAAGCCCCAGGCCCAGGAGTCTGACTGGCTCCCTCAGAGCCTCCAGGAAAGCTTTCTAGATTCCTGACAGGAATCTTATTCCACCCTGGGATCAGCATGGGCTCTTCATATCATCTTAAGACATCCCCACTTCTCAGGAACCCCGACAAACAGCTTCTGTTCCCAGGGCGCAGTGCAACCTACCCTCCAGTGCTGCCGGCCTGCCCACCTACGATTCCAGGTGAACTCTCAGGGACAGGTGGAAAAGCTTCTGAGATAAGGGCCTATGGCAGCTAATTCCAGCAGAAGTGACAATATTTTTCCCATCAACTACTTACTGACCTGGTAGACCCACTGCCTCATATCACTCACCTGTGCCCCAAACCAGAGTGGCCCTGGGTCCTTAGCAATGAGAAAAGCCAGTTAGGAAGAAGCAAACACAACACCAACAAACCCAGCCTGGGAACTTTGCCCCAGCTTTCAAACTGCAAGTCCTCAACTCAAACATCCCTTGCCCCTCCATTCAAATCTTTACCTTGTGAAAACAGAGACGGGATGTAGACAAATAGAACAGACATCAGAGACAGAGAGGATCTTTGGGATACTATAGTCCAAACTTCTTACATAATGGGAAACTGAGGCCGACAGTGGAGAAGAGACTTAAACTCTGAAGATTTTTTTTGTTTGTGAGCCTGAGCCTTTAATGGCTCTGCCAGCTGTCCAGCCCAATTGTTTCTTTGTTTTTGTTTTTGTTTTTGTTTTTGCTTTTAAAACAAACCTTTCCTTAACTGTGAAGACCAGGTAGAAGTGTGAAACGACTAGGAGTGAGGGACAGAAATTTAAGAGAAGAGAGGAGGAGAAAGGACAAGAAAACAGAGAGGAGAAGAGCAAAGGAGGAAGGAGAGAAGGGGGAGGAAGGGGGAGGGGAGAGGCGAAGGAGAGGGGTGAGGAGTGGAGGGGAAGAGGAGAGTTGTGAACAGGAATTGCTATTAATGAAAGTAAATAAAGAAAAGATCTGTAAATCCAACATACCTTCATTCTAGTGACCAGATATTACTCTTTTTTAAAAAAACAGGGGCCTATAGATATATAAAACATCATAAAACAAATGGGTGAAGTTGTTGACAGGATGGACTCTAGAGTCAAGTAAACCAACCTTGGAATCCATGTCTCTACCATTGATTTACTAGACAGGTGATCTTTATCCAGCAGTTCTCAACAAGAACAAATATTATTCCCCAGGGAATATTTAGCTATGTTTGTAAATATTTCTGATTAACACAAGTGGTAGAGCATCTAGCTGGTAGAGTACAAGGAGGCTGATGCACATCTTACAATATACAGGACAGTCCCACAACATAGAACTCTCCACCTCAACCTGCCAGTGGTGGCAAGGTTTAGAAACTCTGTATTACTCTGGGGGTGATGCTGAGAGATGGCTCAGTGGTTAAGAGCACTGACTGTTCTTGAAGAGGACCTGGGTTTGATTCCCAGCACCCACATGGAAGCTAACAACCATCCATAACTCCAGTTCCAAGGGATCCAGTGCCTTTTGCTGACCTCCGTAGGCATTGCATGACACAGGTGCACTTACACACATGAAGGGTAAACATGCATACACATAAAATAAAAATAACAAATACAATACATTAAAAAGAAAATATGCATTACTCAAATGGCTTAACCATTCTACACTTCAGTTTCTCCATCTATGACTAGGAAATAATAGTGAAAGGGTTGCTGACATATATAAAACAATAAGCCCTCATTAATTATTACATATCAGTGTTGTCAAACACCCTCAACTCCTTATCCTACAGTTAACCATCCCATCTCTCTGCTCCTCTTAAAAGCATAACCACTTGTAGCTGTTTATAATCAAAATTTCTACTTTTCTCATTCTCCTTTGAAACATTCCTTTCAAATAAAGGTCAACACTGACATAAATTCTAGTTCTGTCTTCATCTTACTTAACCTGCCATGAACATTTGAAATGGATTTGATTTCTCTCCTAGAAAACAGAGACAAAAACTGTTCCTTTAATTCTCCTCCTACGTTTATGGATTGAGTATCTCATTTCTTTTGCTCCAAGAGGAAAGGAGCTTTGTCTGATTTGTTTTGTGCATGGAATAAACAAATTAATATTTAGTATGAGAATTAAATGAAATTATGCATATCTGGTGTTTGGCATATATTAAACACTCAATAAATCATCACCTTCACTATCACATTTCAATTATTACTGTCAATGTAATTGTAGTTATTATAACTCTCCCTTACTGGCTTATAAGCCCCTTTGGATAAGACATATTTGTACATTGTCTCAGACTTTCTTATGCAGAGGTTAAGTCAATAGAAGATATTTGCAAAAGACATATCCAGGAAATAGTTTGCCATGGGCAGGCATATCTGATAAGGACATGAGAGAATGAGAATGAAGCAGAGTCTTAGAAGAGAAATGGGGAATGGAAAGCTTAACTGGGGGTGGGATGGGTAGCTAGAAGCTCATGGGAATAGGCTCCAGAAGGGCGTCACACCCTAGCTGTGGTGGTTTGAATGACAGTCCCCCATAGGCTTTAATTATTCAGATATTTTGTCTCCAGTTGGTGGCACTGTTCTTGGAGGTCTTAAAAGGTGTGGCCGTGCTGGAGGAAGTACGTCATTGGGGGCAGGCTTAGTGAGTTTAACAAGCTTTGCGGTCTCCAGTCTCTCTCTCTCTCTCTCTCTCTCTCTCTCTCTCTCTCTCTCTCGGCTTCCTGTGCTTATTGCAAGATGTGACCCTTGGCTTGCTGCTCCAGCCCTGGCCACCATGCTTCCCGCCACAATGGACTCTAATTCCCTGGAACCATCAATCTTAAGCTCAAACTCTTCCTTTTATAAGATCCCTAGGTCATGGTGGATTTATCACAGCAACAGAAAAATGGCTAATACACTAGCTATTTGAACTCCTAAAAAAAAAAAAAAAAAACGATGGGATCATCAAATTGAGGGAGTAGCCATTCCTACCCATTAATCATACCAATACTTCCCCTCCTTGATATGGAGGAGAACTGGGAGTATAGCCAAATTTTAGTATGAAGGGAACGTATCGGTTGGATTTGACAGAATACACAACATAAATTCATTTCTGTTTATAGTACTGGGATAATTACATTTTCAGTCATCTTGAACTTTGAGCAACTTTGTACATTTATCAGTTCCTAACACCATCTGTACAAATTTGCAAGCAGCATTTATATTACCCTGAGATTATGGTCCCTTAGGGGCTAGCCATTAGATAAAGTACAGAAACCAAATTTTATTAGAAAACTTGTGAGCATTCAAAACATCCATTATGTATTGATGACCATTCTAATAACATAATTTGGCAGAATTCTGAGTGAAAATTAGATAATAACCAAATATGATCTTTGAACCAAGCCTCTTTTTTAGCATCAAAAACATAATATCTAGTTTTTACAGTAATTCAAGCCATTAACTACTGCCAACTATGGCATTAAATTATGCTTCTGCCTTCTCTCACTATGTACACCAAAATCATCCATAAACTGAAAGCTAATTTTGAAATATTAAACAAACCCATATGCTTTTAGTTCCTGACCATTTAAACCCTACATTCCTGCTTATTTGCATTACATCTGATAAGAGGTAAGTGACCTATTGTCCAGACAGCCCAGGCGATCTGTGCATTGCTAGATGGTTCATGTCCAAGTGCAAAGAAAAAAGTTGCAATCTGGCTTACATGAACAACCGAAGTGTAGAAAACAAACGAACCACAAATCAAAACCATTCACTTAAAAATTATAATTGGACTTGTGTATATAGCTCAGGGGTAGAGTGATATGCTAGGCCTGGTTTCCATTTTTGTCAAAGGAAAAAAGAGAAAAAAAATGGCAATAGAAAAATTTAAATCAGCAATTTCCCCCCTAAGTTTGAACTTGCCAATCAACCTCAAAGTTCTTCTAAATATTAACTTAATGTCTAAATGTTCATAAATTTGAAAGAGCAATGGTATTGTATTTAAGTCTTCCAGTAGGTGCTTAATACACAAGTGATACAAGGCCACTATGATTTTCCAACTGGCTGGGCTATTGGTGGCTTTTGGCACTTATACTCTTATCTGTCAAAGATCCTCCATTATCCGTCTGGGCTCACAGGAAGTCAAGGCTCCTGAAAGATGTGTTGATAAATTCCCAAAGGGGAAGTTGTAATTCTTTCTAGAAAGGTGACGCAGCTGCCAGAGCCTCTTATAGATGCCAAATGACTTCCTAGCCTAATAATCCCATCTGTGATCTAAATGTATCCAGAAGCCACATAATCTCTCTTTCTCTCTCTCTCTCTCTCTCTCTCTCTCTCTCTCTCTCTCTCTCTCAGAGAGAATGTGTCTGTCTGTCTCTCCCTCTCTACCTCCATCCTCTGTCTCCCTTCTCAGTGCTGGGAATAGAGCCCAGAGCCTTAGGACATGCTGAGAACTTGTCCTACCCCAGCTCTTTATCTCTTCCCCTTGACTGAAGTGTTCAGGCAAAAATAATTTTCCTTTCAGAGCTACTAGAGATGATCATTCCTATCTTATGGTCATCATTCAATGACAAGCGGAACACATAATGAGAAATTAGTAAGAGTTGTTATCATGTATAAAGATTTTAATTCAGGCATTATGCTATGGTAATATATATATAATATATATATATATATATATATATTCCCTCATATATGCTTTTATTTGTGGAGATGGGTGTCCTTGTATTCCCAGCTGGCCTAGAACTCAGTATGTAAACCAAGCTGGCCTCAATCTAAAAGAGACCTACTTACTGCTACCTACCAAGTGCTAGGATTAAAGACATTGTGATGGTTAATCCTGGGTGTCAACTTGACTGGACTAAGGAACAAATAAGAGAAAAAGGATCTTTGGATTGGACTACCTCAACCCAGATGGCCCACCCCCCAAATATGGGCGTTACCTTCTTCTAGCAGGCAGTATTAAAGGCCATGCCAGAGGGATCTGGTCCCTTTTTTCCTGCGGCTTGCCTCTCTCTCTCTGGTGAGTTTGCCTTGCTGCTGTGATCAACCCTACAGATCCCAGCGTGTACTGAGACCTGCAGATCTCCTGGAATCCATTGGGCCTTCAGCACCAGATTGGGACTACTGAGACATCCAGCCTTGCTGACTGAGCAGTTCCCTGGATTCTCAGCCTCTCCAGTGCAGCACAGCTACTGTCAGACTCCTTGAACTCTGTCACATGAGCAAATCAATAAATTGTTTATAGCTATATATTCACCCTGTTGCTTCTGTTTCTTTAGAGAACCCTGACTAATACAGACATGTACCACCTCACCCAGATAATCTCATACAATTTTTAGTGAGATGGAAGTACCTACCAAGTGCTAGGATTAAAGACATGTACTACCTCACCCAGATATCCTCATATGATTTTTAATGAGATGTAAGTACCAAGCTGTAAAGTTTACCTCTTGAAGAAATACAATTCAGTGAGTTTTATTATGGTCATAAGATTTTGTAACCATTATCATTATCTAATTCCAGAATGTAATACTACTTTGTCTGTTTAATTCTCATAACAGCCTTTACATGTAGTATTTATTTTTTGATCCCATTTTACATGTGATGAAACTAAGATATACAGAGTTTAATGACTTGCCAAATTCTCACAGCATATAGGTAATGGAGGTAAGAATCATGGGTACATCTCTCTGGCCCCCAAATGCAGGCCTTACTTCTTAGTTTCCTGGTGATCTTTTATTTGTGTCATGGTACATTCTCCCTCATTAATATGGACACCAATTATATTTGTATCTTTTTTTAATTTTTGTGAATTTCATGCAATACATCTTGATTGTATTTAGACGGTCTCTGTTATCTGCACCTCCCATAACCTTCTATCAGATTTCATGTATTCTGTCATATATGTTAAGGTGTATTGAGCCAAATTTTTGTCCCCAAAATGTCCCTTATTGTGAGTTCATCCCCTGGAGTCTAGTCAACCTATCTAGTTTCACTCCCTTGAAGAAAACCAACTCTCTCTCCCAGTAGTTATTAGTTACAAATAGTTCCTGAGCTAATTCTGGGGCTTCTTACCCATTTCCCCTCTTCTGTGCTGGGTTTTTGACTGGTTTGGCCTTACATGGGTCACGTGAGTGTTGTCCTCATTGCCGTAAGTCTGTATGAGCAACTTCCCAGCCACCCGGAAAACTCTATTTCCTCCTGGTCATTAATCACCCCTAGCTCTTACAATCTTTCTGTTGCCTGTCCTGCAATGGTCCCTGAGCCATACATGGCAGAGACTTTATATATGTGTCCTACCCAGGGAAAAGAACTCTACAGTCTCTTATTCTCTGCATTATGGCTAGTTGTGACTTCCTGGGTTAATAAACATCTGTTGCATGAGGAAGCTTTGCTGCTGAGAGCTGAGGAGGTATCAATATTCTTTCTGTCCCCTGTTCTGTTTTGATTCCTGAGCATTAGGTGTAGAGGCTGAATTGAAGATGTGTCACTTAGGGATGAACATCTCACAGACATTTGTTCTCTGCATTTGACCAGGTGTAGGACTCTGTAGTGAGTGGTATCTATCTGTTGCAAAAACATACTTATTTGATTAGCGGTGGAATACACATTTGTATGAGGATGCATATTTAGAATACAGTAAGAAATTATGTTGGTCTAGGGATGTGATAAAAGTAGGTTTTTCTCTACGATCTATGACCTCTCCAGCCATGTGTATTTAGCTACATTTACAGTACTACGCATGAGTTCCCTCTCATTTAAGTCCAATTAGACAGCTGTTGATTACCCACAAGTAGTGCAGCTACTGACCCAACAGAGAGTTTGTTGGGACAGTCGTGTTTATTAGGCTTTACAGTTGGGTAGAATCATTGATTGGTTTTCTCCCTTGGCAGTTTGCATATTATCCTCTTATATGAGAGCTAGTCTTCAGAGAGGAAGCTTATAGGTCAGTTCCAGCTCAATTACTCTGTGCTGCATAGCTTTAGTGTCAACTTGACACACCTGGGTTGAGGGAGCCTCAATTGGGGAATTGGCTCCATTGGACTGGCCTGTGGGCACATCTGTGGAGTATTGTCTTGATTGTTGAGCAATGTAGGCGTGCCTAGCCCACTATGGGTGGTGCCACCCTGGGCAGGCTGGGCATGGGACAGGGGAGCAAGCCAGTAAGCAGCATTTCTCCATGGCCTGTGCTTCAGCTCCTGCCTCCAGGTTTCTGCCCTGAGTTCCCGCCTTGGGCTCCCTGAATGATGAACTGTGACCCAGGAGATGTGAGCTGAATAAACCCTTTCCTCCTCAAGTTGCTGTTGGTCAGAGTGTTTTGTCACAGCAATTGAAGAGAAACTAAAACACACTCCAAGTCCTATGTCAAAACTATGTCCTGACTTCAATAATAGGGTCTTATCTTCAAGGTCTAGAAGGCAAAGAAGGGCTGTGACAATAGCCTGTGTAATTTTGGGAGTCTCTTGGACTGCCCTGACCAACAGTGAAGGGACTGTGGTGAAGTGCCTGGCACTGTGGTTTTGTTGTTCTTATATGGAATTCAGCTATGTGTGTGTGTGTGTGTGTGTGTGTGTGTGTGTGTGTGTGTGTCTGTGTCTGTGTCTGTGTGTCTGTGTGTGTGTGTGTGTGTGTGTAGTGTAGTGTATTTTTTCAGTACACTTTGAACTAATACATTTCCCTCTGGTTTTTCACAATACATAATCATTATCTCTCCTCTCTCTCCCCCTGTATAATTCTCCATACTCCCTCTCCATGCACCCACCTGGCAACTAAGAACTGTTTTTAAGCTGGGCGTGGGGGCACATGCCTTTGATCCTAGCATTTGGGAGGCAGAAACAAACAGATCTCTATGTGTTCAAGGCCAGCCTGGTCTACAGAGTGAGTTCCAGGCCAGCTGGAGCTATAGGGAGACACNAAAAAAAAAAAAAAAAAAAAAAAAAAGAGAACATGCATTGCTTATTTTCTGAATCTGCATCACTTCATTATTATAATAGCTTCTAATTCCATTCATTTACCTAAAAATGTCATGAGTTTGTTTATCTTTATTACATTTTCATTATCCATTCATTAGCACAGGGTCATTTAGGTTGTTTCTATTTCTTAGAGTAGCAACAAACATACCTATGCAAGAATCTCTGCAGTAGGATGAATCTTTCAGGTATATGCCAAGGAGAAGAATAACCAGAACTTATGGTAGATTTATTTTTAGTTTTCTAAAAGTTCTCCACAATAATTTCCACACTGGTTGCAACCAGTTTTCAATTCCACCATTAGTGAGTGAGAATTTCTCTTGCCCTGCATCCTCTCTGGCATTTGGTGTCATTTTTTTCTGATTTTATCCATTCTGACAGGGGTAAGATGAAATCTTAAAGTAGGTTTGATTTGCATTTTCCTAATTACTAAGGATGATGAACAATTTTAAGGCAATGAACCATTTTAAGGTGTTTCTTAGCCATTTTTATTTCTTTTATTTGAGACCTTTTTTCTGATCCATAGTCCTACCCCTTTTGAGTCATTTGTTCTCTTGATTCTTTGTTTTCTGTGCTCTTTGTATATTTTTAGTATTAATCCCCTTTTGGATGTATAGCTGGTGAAGTTTTCCTCCCACTCTGGGCTTCCTCTTCACTCCATTGGTTATTTCTTTTGCTGTACAGAAGCTTTTTAGTTTAATGAGGTCCCATTTGGCAATTGTCAATCTTAATTCCCTAGTGAATGAAGTCTGATTTAGAAAGTTCTTTCTTACACGTACATCTTGAAGGGTACTGCCTATGTTTTCATCTAACAGTTCAGCATTTGGGGGTTTAAATTGATGTATTCGATCCATTTGGGGTTGACTTTTGTGCAGGGTAATAAAAATGGATCTAATTTCATTCTTCAACACATGGAGATCAGGTTTGTCAGCACAATTTGTTGAAGATTCATTTGATCATTTGATCATTTGAAATCTAGTAGGGTAGTCCCTGCAACATTGCATTTTGTCCTTGGGATTGCTTTGCATATCCAGGGTATTTTGTGATTCCATATGAATTTTAGGATTTTGTTTCTCTTTCTGTGAAGAATGTTACGGGAATTTTGATAGGCAGTGCATTGAATTGATAAGTTGATTTTAGTAGGAAAATCATTTTATAACATTAATTCTTCCAACCCATGAGCACAGCAGGTCTTTCCATCTCCTTTTGTCTTCTTTTTTTCTTCTAAGATTTAGAAGTTTTCATTGTACATTTTGTTTCTACTTCTTAGCATCTTCTCCTTTGTTTTCTTTAAAGAGATTGATGAATGTCTGTGTCCCTAGCCACCACCCTATTCTGGCCCATATCACATCATACAGCAAATAGTTTTCCAGACAATAATCTCTCTCAGATAGTGATATCAATTTTCATTGAATGTCTAAAGGGTTTGTGTTTGCTTTTGATTTTTGAGACAGGGACTCACTCTATATCCCAGCCTGCCCTTCAAACCATGGCAGTCCTCCTACCTTAGCCTCATAAGTTATGGGATTATAGGCATGAGTCACCACAGTGACAAACCTTTTCTGTAACCTTAACTTTAGACATCTTCCCAGGTCTACCTTCATTCACCCGTAAGTCATTATTTAGCACAGTGGTAAGAATGGAATTTTTGGCATCAAACTTGGACTTTAATTTCTGTTTTGGGTCTCTCATGCTAATCATGAAACCCTTGACATTTAAATTCTGTAAGCCTACCTTTCTTCAGCTACAAAATGGAGGTAATAATGGTACACATATAACAGGACTTCTGTGAGTTCTAAATGGAATGGGCATGCTAAATATTTAGAACACTATCTCCCAAACAGCTCAATAAATGGTAGTAGCATCAGAGCATAGGTAGAATGGGGGCTGATAGTGAACCCATCAAGGTACATGGCCTGGATTCTCCCTAGGCTGTCTGCCTACAAGGCAAGCTTTGATATAAAATGCTATTTATTAAGCAAGGAAGTGCATGTCAGGTAGTATACTAATCAAGTTGAATCCATCCTACAAATTCTTGCCAGTTTAATCAACTAAAAGCATAAAGATCACTTTTGGCATTAAATCTCTATCTGCTATCCTCATAGCAGTCACAGCATTTTTCCATCTTTAAGAATTTGCAGTGATTCCCAGTCGTTATTTAATAGCAAAACTCCACTTGGCTGGAGTATACTTAGCAGGACCTGGATCTGCACACTGTCAGGTTGGGTACAACCTACTTAAGTAGACCAAGCAGTCCTAGAAGACAAGTGAGGTTAACTAGAGGCCAAAAGCCTAAATCTATTAGATTGTAATCCATGCACTATTTGAGAGTTAAGACATTGAAAAAGAAAACCAAAGTATAGTTCAAGGCAGGTTAGCATAGTCCAGCTCAAGCATGGGTAAGATGGTGAGCAGTCAACTGAGGTCCAAACAGTGGACTGTATGCACACTCTGAAAGTAAGGAGACTCAAGTTTGACTATCGGTAGAAGTTGTCATTGAGTACTTAGCATATGTGAAACAGTTTACTAAAGAGTTGACTAATAGATTCATTTAGTTAATCTGATGAGGTTAAGCACTATTACCCTCTCTGTTAATAAAAAGTAAGGAAAAGTAGCTGGGTGTGGTGGCATACGCCTTTAATCCTAACACTCGGGAGGCAGAGGCAGGTGGATCTCTGTGAATTCAAGGCCAGCCTGGTCTACAGAGCAAGTTCCAGGACACCTGGGGCTACAGGGAGACCCTGTCTCGAAAAGACCAAAAAAAAAAAAAAAAAAAAAAAAAAAAGGAAGTAAGATCTAAGCTAGACCATTATAAAGTTAGACTACAATCTCAGCTCTGTCTGGTTCAAATTTACATAACCTGATGTCTCTTAAGTTTCAATGTTGCTGGTAAAAAAAGAGTCTACATGTGGCAACTGAGGCACAAGAATAAAAGTCTGAACAATAAAACCAACTTTCTGCTGAGTCAGACAATTACTAAAGTGAATGTCTTGCTTGTTGCCTACTGTGAAGTAGCAGCAGTAAGCCAAGAACTGGAAGTAGATATTCAGATTTTCAGGGAAAGGCTAAGAAAAATTTTTTAGCCTTTTTGAGACAGGATCTCCCTGTAGCCCCAGATGTCCTGGAACTCACTATGTAGACCAGACTGGCCTTGAACTCACAGAGATCTGCCTGCCTTTGCCTCCAGAGTGCTGGGATTAAAGGTGTGTGCCACCCAACAAGGCTAAGAAATTTTGAATTGCATTGAAGCATATCATGGCAGTGATATTTGTTCAGGATTTTATTTCTCTTGTGGCCATTAACAAGACCACTTTGTCCTATAGTTAATTCTTGAATTTTTTGTCTTGATTACTTCATATATTCCATTTTCTACATGCTATCCTTTACATGTCTTATTTTCTTCCACTATATATATATATATACCACAAACAGGAGCAAGTGGCTCTTTCTTCCTCAGAAAACTCTGAGAACTCCTGGTAAAATAAAATTCCTCTAAGAGAGGTCCCCATTTTATGAGAATGGAGTTTGGTTTCTACAGGTATAGAACCAAACAAGGAAAAGCTAAAGAAGGAAGATGGTGTTGAGTGATAGCCTCTATTGGAAACAATCTGGGTCTCTTTGGAAGACAGAGAAAGCTGAGCTACTTCAGAATTTTCTCTCATCTAGTTGTCAGTGGAAGGAGCAAAGAATGGTAGTATAAGCTGTGTCCAGGACACTTGAGTGCACAGGGCTTAGATGGAGAATTTCCCAGGACCACCTGAAGCACAGAGTACCAGGGTGCGGGCTAAATAGGCATAACACCCACCCCCACCCCGGCAACTGGAATTGCTGAGGGAGTGTCCATGTGGATTCTTTGGAGAAGCTTCATAACAGAAAGGGAAGAGTGAGTTAGATTTCCAACAGAAACCCTAAAACTTAGACAAGTCAACACTCCATAAGCAAGGAGAAAAACCAATCAAACAATGAAGGCATCTGAAGGAGGCAAGCAAAGCAAGCCTTCAACACAGTGAAGAGACATTTGGGATTTGCATTGGAATACAGGCAAAGAGAAACCCATATGCCAGGGAAATGAAGAAGGGACAACATGGGAAAGGTGCAGAATAATTCCACACCAAGCTCTACCAACCCTGTGGGAGATTCCTACAGTTGGATCCCCTGCTGGGGATGGCCCAGGTCACAGATCTTAGAGGAACAATTGCAGACATATTCAAAGAAATCAAAGAGTATAAAGAACAAGTCAGATAACTAAGGAGAAAGAATGAAAAACTAAAGAAGAACCTAGAGATAGAGAATGACAAACTCCAGAAAAAAGTGAAAATGCTGAAAGGATTCCATGTTGAAAAAGAAAAGGAAACCAACGAAGCAAAGACCTACAAGAAGAGATTGAGAAGCTCCAAAAGGAAGTGGAAATACTAAAGAAATCACAAGATGAAATGAAAAAGGAAATCACTCATCCAATCAAGAGGAAAGGAATGGAAAAAGCCTCAGAAGTAGAATGAAGGAAACAGAACAAAGATTATCAGACCTGGAAGATAACACAGAACAACTAAAAACCTCAAGTAAAGATTATGAAAATTTTAAAATACACAAAAGTGGAATAACCAGGAATTGTGGGACACTATGAAAAGATCAAACCTCAGCATCATAAGGATAGAGGAAGGAGAAGAATCCCAAGAGAATGGTACTGATCAGATCTTCAACAGAATAATAGATGAGAATTTCCCCAAACTAAAAAATGACAAACCAGTACAAATACACAAAGCACATAGAACTCCAAACAGACAAGATCAGAAAAGAAACTCTCCATGCCATATCATAGTTAAAACCCTAGACGCTCAAAACAAAGACAAAATTCTGAAGGCCACAAGAGAAAAACAAGTTACATATCAGAACTATCACAATTACAACTGACTTCTCAGTACAAACTATGAAAGCAAGAAGAATGTGGAGCAAAGCATTCCCAGTGTTAAAGGACTATACATGCCAACCCAGGTTACTATACCCAGCAAAAATGTCAATTATGGTTGAAGGAGAGAGAAAAATCTTCCATAACATACACAACATGAAAGAATACATGTCTGGAAAACCAACCCCTCAGAGAATACTTGAAGCAATTCAAAGGACAGAAGAAAGGAGCAACTATCCCCAGGCACCTAGAAAGAGAAATTAATAAAAGCATAACTTCAGAAATAGAAACCTAGACCAAAAATGCAAATGGATAATAACGTGAAAGGAAGCAACACACATCTTTCAGTTATAACCTTAAATATTAATGGACTAAACTCCCCAGTCAAAAGACATAGTCTGGGAGATTGGATTAGGAAACAGAACCCATCTATATGCTGTCTACAAGAAATGCATCTTACCTTCAAGGATAGGCACCACCTTAAATTGAAAGGATGGAAAAAAAATATTCTAAGCAAATGGTACCAAAAAGAAAGCAGGTGTTGCTATTTTAATATCAGACAAAATAGACATCAAAGTAAAAGAAATCAGAAGAGACAAAGAAGGCTATTACATTTTTATCAAAGGAACAATTGACCAAGAAGATTTCACAGTCATGAATATATATGCATCAAACTCTGGTGCACCAAACTTTATAAAGACAATTCTCCAGGACTGACCTCAAGGCACAGATTAACCCCAGTACACTCATAGTACATCTACCACATATTCCACCTAAATGTCAGAGAATACACTTTCTACTCAGCACCCCATAGAACATTCTCCAAAATCGACCACATACTGGAACACAGAACAAATCTCTACAAATACAAAAAGATTGAAATAATTTCATGCATTCTATCAGACCACAGTGCAATAAAGCTCAATATCAATGCCAGGATAAGCCCTACTATCTACAAGAACACATGAAGACTAAACAACACACTCCTGAATAATGAATGGGTCAAGAAATAAATAAAGAAAGAAATAAAAGCATTCCTGGAACTGAATGACAATGATAATACAACACAAGAAAACCTATGGGATACTTTAAAAGCAGTCCTAAGAGGTAAGTTTATAGCCCTGGGTGCCTACATTAGAAAAACAGAGCACAAGTGCTAAAAACACTTGAGAGACAGCAACAAATGAACCCTAAATGCAACAGACAGGAAGAAATAACAAAAATTAGAGCAGAAATCAATGAAAT
This sequence comes from Rhizomys pruinosus, assembly GCA_009823505.1. NCBI lineage: Eukaryota > Metazoa > Chordata > Mammalia > Rodentia > Spalacidae > Rhizomys > Rhizomys pruinosus. The sequence goes on from VZQC01013526.1 coordinate 553,575, forward strand.
AGAAACAAAACAATACAAAAAATCAATTAATCCAAATGTTGGTTCTTTTGGAGAGGAATAAACAAAGATAGACAGACCTCTAACCCAGTTTAACCAAAGAAAGAAGGAGCAACTCCAAATCAATAGAATCTGTGATGAAAGGGCAATATCCAAACAGACAATGAAAAGATCCAGACAATCAATACGGGAATACTTCAAAACCTATACTCTACTAAGTTTGAAAACCTAGAGAGAAATGGATGAATATCTGAAATCCTGGGAATCACTAAAGCTTAACCATGAAGAGATACAACTTAAACGACCCATAATATAGGAAGAAATGAAGATGTAACAAGAAACCTCCCAACTAAAAAAAAGCCCAAGGTTTCACAGCAAGAATTTTATAAATATTTCAAAAAGACTTACAACCATTACTCGAATTGTTTAGAAGGATACAGAGGGAATTCTCCCAAATTCCTTCTACGAAGCCAGCATCACTCTAGTACCAAAACCAGGCAAAGATTACAACCAAAAAGGAGAACTATAGACCCATCTCATTAATGAACATAGATGCCAATTCTAAACAAATACTTGCAAACACATACAACCACATCAAGAAGAAATCATCCATCGTACCAAGTTGGATTCATACCAGAGATGGCAAGTATGGTTCAACAATGATAAATCAATAAATATCATAAAACTTATAAATGGACCAAAAGACAAAAACCACATGATATCTCAATTGACACAGAAAAATCCTTTGACAAAATCCAGCACCCCTTCATGCTTAAAGTCCTAGAGGGAATTGGATTAGAGGGATCATTCCTCAATGTAATCAAAGCCATATACAGGAAACCCACAGCCAATATCATCCTAAATGGGGAAATAACAGAAGCATTTGCTTTAAAGGTAGAAACTTGGCAAGGCTGCCCCTGTCACCACTCCTCTTCAATATAGTGCTTGAAACATTTGCTAGGGCAATAAGACAAAAAAGGAAATTAAAGGAGTACTAATTGGAAAAGAGGAAGTCAAGATAACCCCTTTTGCTGATGATATGATTGTTTACTTAAGAGATGCTAAAAACTACACCGGAAAACTCCTAGAAACGATTAAGAGCTTCAATAAAGTGGCAGGATACAAAATTAACCTAGAAAAATCAGTAGCCTTTCTTTACACCAAAAACAAGCAACTGAAGAAGGAATACAAGGAGACCTTCCCACTCACAATAGCCTCAAAACCAATAAAATACCTAGGAACAAACCTAACCAAAGACACCAAAGATCTCTACCAAAAAAATTTTTTAAACCCCTGAAGAAGGAAATTGAAGAAGACATCATTAGATGGAAAAACCTCCCATGCTCATGGATTGGGAAAATTAATACAGTAAAAATGTCCATTCTAACCAAACTCTTGTATAGATTTAATGCAATCCCAATTAAAATCCCCAAGAGTTTCTTCACAAGCTTGGGAAAAAAAAGTTCTTAATTTCATTTGGAAAAACAAAAGACCCCGAATAGCCAAAGCAACCCTGAGTGAAAAGAGCAACACAGGGGGGAATCTCTATACCAGACTTCAAACTATAGTCATAAAAACATCTTGGTACTGGCACAAAAACAGACCTGTTGACCAATGGAACAAAACTGAATATCTAAACTTGAGCACATACAATTTTAGCCACCTCATATTCGACAAGGGGGCCAAGAAGACACAATGAAGGAAAGACAGCATCTTCAGCAAGTGGTGTTGGCAAAACTGGATCACCACTTGTGAAAGAATGAAATTAAACCCCTACACCTTGCCCTGTACAAAAGTCAACTCCAGATGGATCAAAGACCTCAATGTGAAACCCCAAACTCTGAAGGTGACAGAAGAAAAACTTGGCAGCAGACTACAAGACATAGGCATAGGACAAGCTGTGCAAGAATTAAGGTCAACAATTGACAAATGTGACCTCATTAAACTCAAAAGCTTCTGTACATCAAAAGAAACAATAAAGGAAGTGAAGAGAAAACCCACACAGAGGGAGGAAACCTTCACCGCAGATACATCTGGCAAAGCATTGATTTCCAGAATATACAAACTATTCAAAAAACAAGAAGATAACAAATTACCCACTCGAAAAATGGAGCAAAATGCTGAACAGAGACTTCACAAGTGAGGAATTAGAGATGGCTGAGAAACATCTTAAAAATGTTCAACAGGGCTGGAGAGATGGCCTAGCAGTTAAGAGTGCTGACTGCTCTTTCAGAGGACCCGGGTTTGATTCCCAGCGTCCACATGGCGACTGAGAGCCATCTTTAATTCCAGTTCCAGGGGAATCCAACACCCTCTTCTCACCTCCATGGCGTTGCACAACATGGGTGCACAAACCTACATGCAGACAGTACATTCATACACATAAAAAATAAATAAAGTAAAAAGATGAGACAAATATTTTAAAAAGTGTTCAACATCGCTAATAATTACAGAAATGCAAATTAAAACCACTTTAAGATAGCATCTCACTCCAATAAGACTGGCTAGGATCAAGAAAACAAATGATACCAAGTGCTGGAGAGGTTGTGGGGAAAGGGAAACACTAATCCACTGCTGGTGGGAATGTAAACTCATACAGCCACTATAGAAAGCAGTGTGGAGGGGGCTGGAGAGATGGCCTAGCAGTTAAGAGTGCCGACCGCTCTTGCAGAGGACCCGGGTTCGATCCCCAGCACCCACATGGCGGCCGAGAGCCATCTGAGACTCCAATTCCAGGAGAACTCCAGTTCCAGGGGAGTCCGACACCCTCTTCTGACCTCCGCGGCATTGTACGTCATGGGTGCACAGACTTGCATGCAGACAGTGCATTCATACACATACGGAAATAACTAAAATTTAAAAAAAATTTTAAAAAAAAGCAGTGTGGAGAACCCTTGGAAGTCTTGGAATGAACTTGTCACCTGACCCAGCCATACCACTCCTGGGTATGTACCCACAAGTCTCATTTTACCCCAGAGATATATGCACAGCCATGTTTATTGCAGCTCTCTTCACAATAGCAAGGATCTGGAACCAATCCGAGTGCCCCTCAACTGACGAGTGGTTAGAGAAAATGTGGTATATGTACACAATGGAGTTCTATGCAGCAGTAAAGAAAGATGACATCATGAACTTTGCAGGTAAATGGATGGTGCTGGAAGATATCATGCTGAGTGAAGTAACACAGTCCCAGAAAAACAAACGATGAATGGTATCCCTCATCTGTGGATACTAGGACCAATTACCTAATTGTATGGCAAACTGAGCAACATTAATGTGATCTGAAAACAACTGTGCTCTTATATTTTAGAAACTCTTAAAAAATAAGTTGACAAAATTGCAAAAAAAAAGCTTTGTCCATTTTTTTTACTGTAAATATAGTCCTAGAATTACTGTATTATGCCAGGCATGGTGGCACACGCCTTTAATCCTAGCACTTGGGAGGCAGAGGCAGGTGGATGTTTGTTAGTTCAAGGCCAGCCTGGTCTACAGAATGAGTTCCAGGACAGCTGGGGCTACAGGGAGACCCAATCTTGAAAAGACCAAAAAAAAAATTACTGTATTGAATAAATTACAACTAGGACTAACCATAAATTATCATTATATATTATATGATTCTATATTATCAAAGATAAAACAATTACTGCAGAACTATATTATCATATTACTAATTACTAATTACTATATTACTAATAATTATAAACCATTAAGTCACGTACCTTACAGTGAGCATAGAAGTTCTCTATTAACAATTACTAAAGGGCACTTTACTGTATCACCTTTTTTTTTNTTTAATTTTGTTTATTTGGTATGTGTATGAATGTACTGTCTGCATGCAGGTGTGTGCACCCGTGTCGTGCAATGCCGCGGAGGTCAGAAGAGGGTGCAGATTCCCCTGGAACTGGAGTTCTCCTGGAATTGGAGTTTCAAACGTTCTCGTGTAGTACCTTTTTTTTCTTAATTTTGTTTATTTTGGTATGTGTATGAATGTACTGTCTGCATGCAGGTGTGTGCACCCGTGTCGTGCAATGCCGCGGAGGTCAGAAGAGGGTGTCAGATTCCCCTGGAACTGGAGTTCTCCTGGAATTGGAGTTTCAAACGGTTCTCGGCCGCCATGTGGGTGCTGGGGATCGAACCTGGGTCCTCTGTAAGAGCGGTCGGCGCTCTTTAACCGCTAAGCCATCTCTAGCCCTACTGTATCACTTTTATAATCTGCATCTGAAATGTCACCCACAATGCACAATACAATACACATCGAGTTAAAATTTCATGAATAATTTTACTTACCTTCTTAGATTTTAATTTTAAAGTGCTTTAAAAGTAATTTGTATTCTCTCTATGGAGTCTTTCAAATTATAAGGTTCTAGGGCTAGAGAGATGGCTCAGTGGTTAAGAGGCCTGACTGCTCTTGCAAAGGACCAGGTTCAATTCCAAGCACCTACATGGCAGCTAACAACCATCTGTAATTCCATTTCCAAGGGAATCCGATGCCCTCTTCTGACCCCTTCAGGCATTGCACAGCACAGGTACACTTACATACATGTGGGTGATACTATCTCCTCTGGCCTTGGTGCGTACCTGTCCACATGTGCACTCATGCGTGTACTCCTGCACACACTCTGCATTCACACATTCATACCCAGATAGCTCTCAAACTATTTCTAAATATACCTCTAATATTTATGCCAGAAATTTTCTTTTAATGCTCTATGCATTTTGGAAATTATTATCCTCAAAACGGTTCATGGATGTATTGAATGTAGTAGCATTCATCTATAATTTCAGCATGCAAGTGGAGGCAGGAAGATTGTGCATTAGAGGTCAGCTTGGGGTATCGAGTGAGACCATACATGAAAAATAAATGTTCATACTCTTCGAAATAGTAATTATTCTACTGCTGTGAATTTAATTGAAGGGAATAAAGCAGTGCAGTTATGAACATATTCATCAAAGCACTATTTAGAATACTAAACATATAATAATACGTAAGATTTCAAGTAATATATCTACAATAAATCCTCTACACCTAAAGTTCAGGGAACATTTTGGAAGAGGAGAGAGAAAAATTGTAAGCACTAGAGGAAAAAGACACCTCTGTTAGTTAAGGCATTGCAGACATGAAAAGGAAACTGCATCAAAGAAGTCTCCACAGTGTAACTAGATCTGCAGTAATGCAAAAATAGCAAGAATGCCAGGGTGGTTGGAGAAATTTCATGGGTTCCTACCTCAAGATGAAGAACTAAAGGCAATCAATGGACGCTGAGGGAAGGAGAATCAGTTTTCTGCAGGAACTAGATCTCTGTGGATAATCCAATCTGGGCAGCCCTAAAAACAGGTACACAGAAGCACCACTAAATAGACTCAGTGCATTTCATATAGATTTCTGTACATCTAGAAATGTGTGTGTATATATATGTAATAATAATCAAAGAAGAGGATAAGAAATTGTGAGAGAGAGAGACTAGGCATATGGGAGTAGTTGGAAGGAGCCTGAACAGGGTGGAAATAACGCAAATATAATACTCATGTATGGAGCTGGAGAGATGGCTCAGTGGTTAAGAGCACTAACTGCTCTTTCAGAGGACCTGGGTTTGATTTCCAGCACCACATAGCTGCTAATAACTGTATGGAACTCCAGTTCCAGGTGATCTGACACCCTCTTCTGACCCCCGCTGGCATTGCACAACACATGTGCATTTACATACATTCAGGCAATACACTCATAAACATAAAATTAAAAAGTAGTAAATAAAATTTTAAAAATTACTCATGTATGTGTAATACTGAGTGAGATACACGGTGCAGTGCCACATAGTGAAAGTTGAATTATGAGTCCTTTATCAATAGCCACTGGTCAGATAAGGAGCTAATATTAACAGCAACAACAACAAAACAACCCTCTTAACTCTAAAGCACAGGAGAGCAGGTTTTACACAGCTTGAGACCATAATTACATCATGCTGAGGGCAAAGCCAATAACCATGGTTATATCAGATCACTATAGTTACATCAGAACAGGGACAGGTCAGTTAACAAAGAGGTTTTCAATTAACAAAATGTTTTGATTAGGAAAAGATAAAATTTCTTAGAATTATAGAAACAGGGCCAGGCGTAGTGGCACATGCCTTTAATCCCAGCAATCAGGAGGCAGAGGCAGGCAGATCTCTGTTAGTTCAAGGCCAGCTTGGTCTACAGAGCAAGCTCCAGCCCAGCTGGGACTAAAAGGGAGACCCTGTCTCAAAAATACAAAAAA